>VZQC01007141.1:3431-57069 GCA_009823505.1 Rhizomys pruinosus | reverse complement strand
AAAAAAAAAAAAAAAAAAAAAAAAAAAAAAAAAAAAAAAAAGAAAGTAAGTACAAAGAAATTCTGGGCCTCTTCAGTTTAGTTAATGCTGTTGTCACTTGTGAAAGGACAACTTTAAGCACCTCAAGATTTCCCTTTAAAAGCCGAGGAATGGAGTATTGCCTGCCAGCTGCCTTTATATTTACTATGCTGTGATGTGGCTTCTAAAACATTCTCCTCAGGTGGCTTATATATAAACCTACTTAATTTTCCTTCATGTTAAACAATAGCAAACATTGCTGTAGAGTGCCTTTTTTTCTTTTTATTTTGTTACACAAACTATTCCTTAAATCCCTTACCATGCATTAGCTCAGATAAATAGCCTTTAGAAAGTATTTTGCATTTAAATTAGCTGGTTTGGGGTACAATATTGTAGCAGTTACTTTAGTCTAATTCTGTTATGCTGACATTTTTAGCATTATTTTAATTGTACTACCATAAAATAATTTTTCAGTCATATAAAAAAGATTAAGATTGGTAATAAAGATTACACATATTACTAATTATATTGCTATGTGTTTTAAAGCTGTAAAATAACATTTCATTAAAATGCCAATGGTAATTTTTAGGGGTTGGTTTAGATTAACGTAGTTTTAAATTAATCCCTCTTAGTCTGTATACAGTTACAAAATATACATTATAAAGAATACTTTCAGCTTCACAAATCTGAACAATCTTTCACACCATGTAACTAAATGTTATAAAACATTCTACACTGACAAATGGAAAATATCTCGCCTTTTAAGAAAAACATCCTGAATTAGAATTTAGTTCATTAATTATTTCTTTCTTTGCTCTTCATCATTATAAAAGTATGTATTTGAAACTTATGGTCCCATAGGCTATCAAGAATACAAGAGAAGCTGTTGATGGGATTCCAGAGTTCCTGGAGTTTATAATCTGTTAGGATTAGTTTCAACTCTAACAACCATATCAACCACAATACCAACTACAATACTAACTACAACAAACACTGGACTAGGCAATTTATATTTTAGAATTTTTTTTATTTACTCTTTGCTTCAAACCTAGGGAATAGATGCCATTAGTATCCCAAACTGCTGTAACCAAAAATCAGAAAGATTAAATAGAATAACTAATTATCTTCAGCTAGTAGAGGAAGGAATTAGCACACAGCCTGTCTCCTAAGCACTATGATATTGGCTCCTAGGTAGATGAACTCTAATTACCTCAGTATAAAGAAGAGGCTCAACAGTGTATGCAATGAATTTTAGGTGATGCAAAAGTAGCAGTGCTTTTTTTTTTTAATAAACATTTTGGAAGAGAAAGTGATTATAAGCCAGGTACTAGATGGTGAGACAGTTTGCCCAGAGAGAAAAGAAAATGTCATATGGAATAATCAAGATAAAATAAGTGGGAATTTGGGCTGGAGATATGGCTCAGCAGTTAAGAGCACCAGTGACTCTTGCAGAGGACCCAGGTTCGATTCCCAGCACCCACATGGCAACTAAGAGCCATCCATAACTCCAGGGAAATCCAACACCTTCTTCTGACTCTGTGGCCATAGCCCAATATGAGTGCACTCACATGCATGCAGGCAATACACTCACAGATATGAAATAAAACTAATAAATAAAATATTTTAAGAAAGAAATAAGTGGGAACAAATCACAAATCTTCATCACACAAAAGAAACCATACAAGCTGGTCTGAAGGACATTGCCATCTCTTCTTAGACTGCTTTATAATGATAGAAAAAGATGTACAACAGGACTGACTTTAGATGGCTACAGGGAATTACAGGGGCTTAGCAGGCAAAGATGAGGAATGTCTTGGACAATATCTAAGCAACATCTGCAAACTAAACAGGAAAGACTTAGTTTCCTAACACAAGGAAAGAGTCAATAAACTGTGATAACGGTAGTCCTCTGCCCCCGAATCACTGACTGTTCCGGCCACAGATACGAGAACAATAGAAACACTCGCCATGAAGCCCAGGTCAACCATGTACAGCTACCTTCAGTTTCCTGGGTTCTAGAGACTAAAAGTACCTTCTGGATTTCTTCTCCTAAATGTCCCAGTATTTTGGCTTATGGAGTAAGATTAATTATAGGTTGTTGTTCATTCATCCATAAATTCAAAGCACATTTTAAAATGTCAAGCATGTGGTCCTGACAACTGCATTGAAGAGAGAGGGAGCTTGCCGCAGTGTATGTACTCAAATGCTTTAGTCACACCAGGGCCAGGGAATGATGAAAGGAGCTCTCTAAAGGTAAAGACGGGCTCATCTACTGGGTGCTCTGTTCTCACACTTCCTGTCGTAACTCAGAGAATTCATGGCATAGCACAACTTATATGTGCTTGTATGTGTGCAGTACATGAAGGAGAGACTTCATGAAAATGCAGCTTATGTGCAGCTTAAGTCAACAGATTGCCAAAGATATAACGACCACTGAAAATAATTTTTTTTAAGTGTCTCCAATTTTTGGAATTATTTCAACATTATTCCCCGAACACGTGTATAGACTGTTTCCACCTCCCAAACATCTCACCGTCACATTCCTAAACATCTAGTGGCATAAGCTTTGGTTTTTGGTTTTGGTTTTTGCCTAGCATATCATGCCTGGCTATCAAGAAAAACTTAAAAGTGATACTAAAAGCCACAAACAAATAGAGACTGAAGACAGAAAGTAGACATCAGAACAAAATTCAGGATGGACAAGTTGCAATTATCAGACTAGGCATTTAAAAGAAGGATGATTAATACATTAAGGGCACAAAGTTACAGTAGGTCACATGAAGAACAGGTAAGTAATGTGAGCAATGTTTGGAAATAACAATATAAACATAAAGTTACAAATTAAAAAAAAACTGTTACAAAGTAGGGAATGCACTTACTGCATTGGACACAACTGGAGGAAGAATAGCTACATTAAAAGACGCCTTATAGGAACCTCAACTACTCAAACGTAAAGAGAAACACAGTAAATGTGGAACAGTAACCAAAGTTTCAAGGCATAATGAACAAACCAGATAATAAGAAAGAAGACAGCATATTTTAAGCAAGAAGGACCGGGAATTTCTCCAAATCATTGGGAGACATCAAACCAAAGACATAGAAACCTTGGAGAACACCAAGAAAGATAAACACAGGGGGTGACAGATCAGGACTCCCAATGTGCATACGCCACACACATACACACAAAGGAGAGAGGAGGGATGAAGGGAGGAAGGGAAAGAGAGAAGGAAAGAAAGAAAGAAAGAAAGAAAGAAAGAAAGAAAGAAAGAAAGAAAGAAAGAAAGAAAGAAAGAAAGAAAGAAAGAAAGAGAGAAAGAGAAAGAATTGCACAATGATAAGTGATTAATCTTTTGAGATGATATTACAATACTTAATGTGTATGCATCTAACCATAGATGCCAAAATGCTTGAGGCAGAAGCAGATGGAAATGTAAAGGCAAAGAAGTGAATCCTGTTGCAGCTGGGGAATTCAGCACCCCTGTATCAGACCCGGATAGACCCAGCAGACAGCACATCAATAAGTAAAAAACTGAGCTAAACACTGCCACCAAACAAATAGATATGCTTGACATCGGTATATTACTTCATTAAACAAAACCAGAATATTCCTTCTGCTCAAGCTCTCATGAAACACTGAGTAGATAGATCATATTTAGAGCCATAAAACACCCGAACTAATTGAAATTAAGAAGTATCATACAATGTCCATGCACAATGGAATTTCATCAGAAATCTCAAAACAGTGTTAGGCATAAAATCCCAAATACTTAGAAAAGCACAATTCTAAACCACATCTGAGTCAAGGAACTTTCTAGGAGAATTTTAAAACATTTTTACTAAATGAAAACAAAACTTTTCAAAATTTGTGGATTTCAGTGAAAACAATGCTGAGAGAGAGAAATATATAACATTATATATAATTAAAGTTTAAATTTACATTTCAGGAAACTAGAAAGAGGGGAGCACATCAGATCTAATATAAAAGCAGAAAATACTAATATAGTTAAAACAAGTTCAGTGAGGATTAAAATGGGAATTTTACTGAGAAACAAAACCAAAAGCTGGTTCTTTGAAAGAATTAGTGAAAATCAATAAACTCATGCCTAGGTTAATTAATAAACAAAAGGTAGAAGGATCAGACTATTAGTATGAAAAGGGAAGCCTGGCCCAGGAATGCATAGCTGTAGAATCTGAGCTGAGTGGCTTGTGAGAACCCACGAGTTTGAAAAGCACCTGGGTAGTATAACCAGACATCATGTCAAGACAGGAAAATGAAGCAAGAAGAAAAGGAAAATAACATGAAAAGAAACAGAAAAGAGGGGACATTATCATTCTGGACCCTACAAACAATAAAAGAAGGATAAATTAACACAAGGAATAACTCCAGTCCTGCTATTTTAGTGACCTGGATAGAATGGACCAATTTTCTGAGAGTCATACTGTGTCAAAATTCACCAAAAGGAAACAGTCCATTGGTCTATGTAAGACATTTATCTGAAAGCAACTGTGCTGTTATAATGTGAATCTCTTAATGAGCCCTAGAATTAACTTACCACTTATTTTCAGACATGGTAATTAATGTATATGGATGGAAGGCATATATCCATATTTTAGAGTAATATAAAATTAAAGGGAAAAATGTGAACTCCTAAACATATATTGGAGTTAACATACAGTTTATTCCTAGAGGACATAATTCTGGTACATATATTATGTTTATATAGGCATACTTTGGAGCAATTCAGTTGGAAGGAAACTACAACAACATGAGGACTGGGTCAAAGAATGGACTGATATAGTTAAATTCTGCCCAAAACAATAAACCCTTACAGAGAAAAACTTTAAAAAGACTGAGAGAAAGATGCAGGACATGTATGGCAGAATGCATGATCTGGGGTGGGGTGGGGGGAAAGGGAAAGGAGAATATGTCTAAATTGAACTGAAAATGATGTCTGAAATACACAAAACATCAATAAAAGTATTATATTAAAAAATATATGAAAAAGACATGTAGTTACTAATCAGCAATCCTCCCAGATAGAGGCAGATGACTTGGAATATGTTGGCAATTTTAGGGGCTACAATGAAAGATTTAATAAGCTGGATTTTACTTAACAGTTAGTGAGTTTTCTTCTCTGCAAAAGACAATGTCAGAGAATGAAGAGTTATGCCATAGGCTGGGAGAAAATGTTTTGAAAAGAAGCCTATAGCTGATAAAAACAATGTTTACCTAGAATACTGGAAGAAGTCTCAAATAAACAATTGACAAAAGTAAACAACCTAACTGAAAACTGGACCAAAATCTATTTGTGCATCAAAACAGGGAAGGTCATTGGCAAATATCTATATGGAAAGATCCTTCAGAGGATAGGGCCTCATGAAATGTCAATTGAAACAGTAAGACACTCATACATACCTACTAGAAAAGCCAGAATCTGGAAATCGATCCTGGGGTAAAATATGAAGCAACGGGAACTCCCATTCACTACTGGTAGGAATATAAAATTGTAAATCCATTTTTAGACAGTTTTATGATTTTTAATCAAACTGCTCTTACCATATAATTAAATAAGTGTGCCCTTGTTATTTATCTAATTAACTGAAAAAATTCACTATCTACTTACAGGTTTTCATCGAGCAGTTTTGTTCATAACTGTCAAAACTCAGAAATAGTCATAATGTCTTCCCTGGTAGGTAAATGGTTATATCAACCAGGGTAGAGCCATGCAATGGGACAATATTTCGCACAAAAAGAAATGAATAGGAACTGAAGAGATGGATCAGCATTAAAAGCACACACGCTCCTGCAGAAGACCTGAGTTCTGTTCCTACACCTACATCAGGTTGCTCGGGGGCATTCCAGTGGATCTGACACTCTCTTCCGGCCTCTGTGGGTACTGTACTCACATGCACAAACCCACACACAGATAAACACACATATATACAATTTAAAACAAAAAATCCTTTAAAAATTTAATGAATCATCAAATAATGAAAAGACAGAAGTTTCCTTTGTGAGGAAACTTAAGTGCATAGTACTCAATGAAACAAGTCAATATATAAAGGCCACATCCTATGTGACACTAACTATAGTAAAAATAACAGGTTTGCCATAGACTAAAGAATAGGAGATAAATAGGTAGACCATAGAGTACTTGATTTTCAAAACAATAATAAAAATTAATCTGCACAGCAGTACAATGGTAGATACATGTGACTGTGCATTTTTCAACCCATGGCATGAACAATGCTTACAATAAACCTTTACTGTATGTCATGGACTTTAATGGTTGGACTCCAATGCAAGTTCATTAATTCTAACAAGTGGACCAATGTGATGGGGATGTTGACAACTGGAGAGGTGGTATATGTGTGTGAGAAAAGCCTGTTGGAAAACTGTACCTTCATTCAGTTTTGCTATGAACCTAGAATGGTTCTAAAACCAGAAGTCTGTAGGTTTGCTTTTTTTCAAAGATGCTTAGATAAATAAGCAAACCAGGGACAGTGTGCTTAATGAGGAAACAAACAAACTGTGAAAATTAGAACAATTAGAATCACAATTTCCTATAAGGGAAAGCTAAAGAAAAAAAATCAGACAAGAAAGGCTAGCAAGGTAGGGAACCACAATCACAAGAACAATGTCTAAAGAGCTCTTCTTTTCTGTGTTTCAGCATAGAATTAATGTATGGATTCTGAGTTATGAAAGAACTGGTGGAGATTCATGAGCAAACAGCCTATACCATGCACAGAAGTCACATCTCACACCCTTATTATAACAGTTGAAATAGAAGTAAAAGACAATTTTAAGGTATGTGGTATCTGACTTAAAATCCTACAGCCTTTGAAGGGTTCAAAACTACAAATCATCAAAGATTTATCCAAAAGTAAATTCAAAATGAATCATGCTCTTATGTGACTGATTTACATCTGGATTTTAAATCTATTAAACTAGAGAAGAGCACTAGAGAAATAGGTGTCAGACTGACTAGTGGGGTTTTCTATGTCCCCATGTAGACAGTAGTTTTCAAATTATTCTCCTAGAGAACTGCATTTATTTCCCACAACTCTTCAAAAGTGCTACACTATAGTTTTTACCCAGTTCTTCTATGGATTTTAGAAGTCCCAAGTAGATTAATATTACACCTGACCAAATATACAATTTTTATTCCCAAGAAAATTTAAGTAACGATTGGGTAACATCAAAACTAACTTCAGACTCTACCAACCCCATGATTTTCCATTCTGTAAAGCTATGGACTTATATCATACCTCTTTAAATAAAATGCTATACATCTTACAAATCATTTTAAACATAATTCATAAGGCTTATGTTTAGTTTAGTTTCTCTGAAGTTATCTTTTATAGAGAATGCAAAGGAAAAGGGTAAATTTTCTCCATTAGTTCAACATCTCTCAGCAAGCATTTAACAAGTGTTCTCTTTGTTAAAGCTAGTCCCCAAGGGAAAGCCATTCTGTACCAAAAAGCAGAGCCATGACCTGTATGTCTTCGTCCACCTAGAGACCACTTATCTAAACTTGGAGCAAAGAACCTGGAAGGAAATGTATCAGCCTCTGGCTACTGACTCCAGAGTGATAGCCAGCATCCCACCACAGTCATCTCAATGACAAGATATCTGTCACTACTGCTTTCACCAGGCAAGCAAACAAAGATAAAAATAATTTATGTATTACAAGTCGATATCAAAAAATGTTTATATACAACCACCAGCTACAAATATCAAAGCAGAGTAGAGAATCTTGTTCACTAAAACATGGCAGCCCTTAATTAATTTTGTTAATTTTACACAAAGTTTGAACTTAATAAATGAAGTAACACATTTGGGCTTTTTCACAAATGAGTAATATGTAACTATTAATTATGTCTTTATTGTCAGAGGTATAAAAGAGGAAATCTATTTGGGGTGCTTACGGATCTACCTCCTCAGTACCAACTCATAATAGCCACATGACATTTCTTAATGGTCTGCAGTAAAGATTAATAACTCATTTCTTCAAATCTTACTTTCCTTACAGCAGTCTGTAGCTAAGATATACCCATAAATCTCATCTTGACTAAACCTAAAATTAAACAGTGTCTGATTGAGATATAACTACTGAACTAAAGTAGGACTCAGTTCATCAAAAGTTTTACTTGGGTTTATGAATAACTGTCAGCATATTTCATTTGAGTATTATATAATCCAAAACCATTTAGTGGATAATAATGTAAAATGTGATTGTAATATATTTCTTTAGTTCCAATCATTTGAATTTGGATAATTCCAGTGGTGTGTCTTTAAGAAGAGATCCACACTTAAAACTCTTTAGAAAGGCATGAATATTATTAAGCAGTTTTCTTAATTCAATAGCATTCTAACAGTAATAGTCCTGTGTTCAGAGAGTATTCACATCAGTTCCAGCTATCCAGCCTCCAACCCTACCCAGCCCCAATTGTACATGTGTTCATTTGTTTTGTTTATATTTGTTCTACAGTGAAATTATCATTTAATATCTTTAAAAATATTTTATAGGACAAATATCAGCAGTAACTGCAGTTTAGTTAGTCTGCCCTACTTTAAAAAATATGTTTAATTGAAATTTTTGAGTCACAAACCTTAATCAAGAATCTAATATAAGATTGACTACTTTATCTGTGTTTCAAAACAATGTAACCACCATACATGCACACACTGTACTCAACAAGCCACATCAACAATTATAAAACATTCAAATACTCAAGCCATGATATTTTAACATCTATTTAGCATTATACTCATAAGTTAAGCATCCAGTAATGTTTTTCTCCCTTCAAGTGCTGGGGGTTAAATCCAGAGTCTAATCCTTGGTAGCCAAGCAAATGTTCTACCACTGAGCTACAACACTCAGCTCAATTCTACAAGTACTTTTGTGTACCTAGCACGTGTTATATTTTACAGACTCTGGGGCTGTGATAATGAAACAGACATAATTCACTCTTCAAATAGTCTATTAGGAGAGATCAATATTTAAACATATAATCCAATGTGGCAAGTCCTATGAAACCAAAAGATGTTGTAAAATCAAGCATGAAGACCTAGATAAAATGTGAACACATCATTCAAATGAAAGTTGGTTTTGAGCACTGATTTCAGTGATTCATTCTTTTTCTCTTTTTCTATTCAATTTTTTGTGAATTCCATACAATATATTTTGATTCTATTTAGATAGCTTTCCCTCTCTACATCCTCCTCTTAGTACCACATACCTAATTCCATGCACCCTATCATACAACACACACACACACACACACACACACACACATGATAGATTATAGATAGATGATAGATATATAGATGATAGATGATAGATAGATAGATAGATAGATAGATAGATAGATAGATAGATAGAGACTTAAGAGAACTATAGAGTCCAATTTGTGTTCCCAATGTCCTTTGGTGTGGATCTATACACTGGAGCCTGATTAACCAACCAGTAGCTACATCCTTAAATGAGACTGGCTCTCCCTTCCAGCAGACATCAGTTGCCTATAGTTCCTCAGGTAAGATTGGAGTTTTTACCCACTTCCTAACAGCTATGCTGAAATTTCTTCTGGCTCGAGCTTATATGGTACTTGTGTGTGCTTTCACACTGCTCTGAATTTATAAGAGTAAGTGACCACCTGTCTAGAAAACCGTTTCCTTGTGTTCACCTACACCTCTGACTCTTATAGCCTTTCAGCCCCCAATTCTGCAGTGATTGGTGAGCCTTTGGAGGCAGAAGTTTAATGTGGGTCTCCTATTCTGGGATAAGCAGTCTGCAGTCTCTTATTCTCTGAAAGTTTGGGTTTCTGTGTTAATCACCATTTGCTGCATAAGGAACCTTCTGAGAGATGCAATAATCTAGGGGTATAGCAATAACCTATTAGGACTCGCTTTAATGTTTTTTCTCTCTATCAGAATAGTAGTATTGGGCTCTCCTCTATGGCCCACAGGCCTGTCTAGCCACATGTTCCTAGACCTGATACCAATGTCAGGTATGGGTTCTTTCTTATGAGGTAGAACTTAAATCCAAGTAGAAAGTGATCAATTACTTCCATAATATTCATGGTCCTGTTGGACCAGAGGACATACCTTGCCAGGCCAGTTGTTGTTGAAGTACACAGGATTAACAGCTGGGTAAGAATAATGATAAAGTTTTCTTTTGGTAGCATGCGTAGCACCTTTCAGCACTATGATAGCTAGCATGTAGGGGTGAAATTTTCAAGCCAATTCATTTGATTTATCCTTGTGTTATATATGGCTCATTTTTGCAACCAATAGGGTCTAACTATCAAGTTCTGATGGCAACCAAGAGGGGAGGCAATGAGCAATATTATTTGAGGGTCTATGGGACACCTGATCAACACCTTCAAAAGAGGAAGTCCATCTTTGGTATTGGGCTTTGACTTTGCTAGCCTATGGTGTCTAGTAGGGGCCATGTCCCCCGTTTTCATTCTTTTAACACATGCATGGATGCCTGTGTCCAGTCTAGCATGCATTTGGGATGGTAACAATGGTCACAAAGTTCAATAAAGTCCCTATTCTCATGTAGTTTATGACAATTGGAAGAGATAAATTTTAACCAAGCAATTATATAAATGACTGTACATCTTCAAGTGCAATAGGAAGGAGATATAAGCATGACTATGATGAGTATGTAGAAAGGAGTATTACCTAGGTGGAAGTGGAGGAAGATTTCCCTAAGTAAAGATAATGACTAGGCCTGGTAGATGAGAAGTAAGTAACTAGAGGAATGGTACCACTCCAGCAAGATGGATCAACATGTGCAAGGGGAGACTGGGCCAGAGTAAAGGTATAGCATGGTCTGAGGCTGAACCTTCTTGTACAATCTTTTAAGTATTTAAATATTTTTTAATATAGATATTACCTTTTTTATTTATTTTTATGTGTATGAATGTACTGTCTGCATGTAGGTTGGTGCACATATGTCATGCAATGCTGAGGAGGTGAGAAGAGGATGTGTTGGATTCCCCTGGAACTGGAGTTAAAGATAGTTCTCAGCCACTGTGTGGGTGCTGGGGATCGAACCCGGGTCCTCTGCAAGAGCAGTCGGTGCTCTTAACCGCTAGGCCATCTCTCCAGCCCCTCATTGGTATTTTGGTAGGACAGGAAACTATTAATTATTTTTGCCAACTATACATCTGATAGACAATTAGTAATAAGAATATTAAAAGAACAAAAAAAAACTAAACACCAAGAATCAAACAACCCAACTGGAAAACAAGTTGCTGGGTAAAAAAATTATCAACAGTCTTCACTAGCTGTGAACTTGTTGAGCTACAATAACAACTGCCCTACTGATATATGCCCACTGATGCAATAGTGGTACAAACGTTTGGGAATAACCAACTTTCTGAATGAAGTTAAGGCTTGCCCCACAGGATAGAGCTAATGCCTTGTACCATTAACTGGGCTGAAAACACATGACTGCAATAGGCTTTAAGGTAGAACTTGATGTTTTCTCCTAGATGAACAAACCAACTCATTTTTTTGGTCTTTTCGAGACAGGGACTCTCTGTAGCCCCAGCTGTCCTGGAACTCACTCTGTAGACCAGGCTGGCCTTAAACTCACAAAGATCCGCCTGCCTCTGCCTCCCGAGTGCTACGATTAAAGGCGTGTGCCACCATGCCCAGCTTACAAACCAACTCTTAAAGACATAGTTAAAACCATTAATTAGTGTATCATTCAACCTTGAGAAACAAATGTTTCTTGATACAGTGTATGACAATTATTATGGAGGCCCACAAGTGGTACATATACAGAGAATAAGAGACTGTAGGGTGTTCAGCTTTAAATGAAACAGCTATATCATACAACCTCCTCCCAAGGCTTAGGGATCATCACAGATGAGGTAGGCAACAGGAGTGTAAGAGCCAAAGACTGTGACATCTGCAGGGAAACAGTATTTGTCAGACATGCAGGCAAAGTTGCCACATGAATTCACAGCAGCTGTGAAGACCTACACAAGATCAAGAGAGCCAAAAATCTCAGCATGGAACGGGAAGGGGCCCGTAAAGTGTCACCGCTAGGCTGATATTTTATTGGCAACTGACAGCCACCCAAAGTCAGGAAAGTCAGTCTGCTTCTGGGATGGGTGCCCTGAGAGGATATCTATTCTCCTGCTCTACTGGGTGGTCCTGCAGGCACACACATACAGGCAGCACTGAGTGGACTCCATAGGTTTAAAAAAAAAGGAGCACATGAAGTCAGGAGGGAAAGGTAGAGAGGAAGGAGGAGGAATTGGGAGGTATTCTAGTACACTTTTTCATTGCTGTGACAAAACACTCTGACCAATACCAACTTGGAGAGGAAAGTGTTTATTCATCTTACATCTCCCAGGTCACAGTTCATCACTCATGGGGCCCAAAGTAGGAACACAGGGCAGGAACCTGGAGCCAGGAGCTGAGGTACAGGCCATGAAGGAATGCTGCTTACTGGCTTTCTCCCCTACTCCATGCTCAGCCTGCTTTCTTATATAATACAAAACAGCCTACCAAGGAGTGGCACCACCCACAGTGGGCTGGGTCCTCCCACATCACCCGACAGCCAAGAAAATACTCCACAGACATGGCCACAGGCCAGTCCGATGGAGCCAATTCCCCAATTGAGACTCCCTCAACCCAGCTGTATCAAGTTGACACTAAAGCTGTCCAGCACAGGAGAGAAGGGAAAAGGAGGCATATGTAATAAAATGCATTTACGGGCATGTTGAAATTCTCAAATAATAACAACTTTTAAAAGATTTTTATTGAGGTTTTGTGCATTTCATATAACCTTTCCCAATCAAATACAGAGCCATTTCCTCATCCATGCCCCCCATACCCACCAGAGCTCATGCATTCTGCCAAGTCCTGTCTTGCATCTTTTTCTTAGTCTTTTTAACTTTTTTGATGTAAAAGTTTACTGTTTTGGTCTGATCTTTAAACAAGTCTTTTGTTGTTGTTCCCTTGAATTTTGCACTACTTTAAAATATGCATATATACTCTCCACACATATACCAAAATGGCAGAGTATATAAGGATTTGGTGCTAGGATCCAAAATGAGAGAATTTGTTTTTCTGGGACTGTGTTACTTCACTTAGTATAACTGCTTCCAGGTCCATCCATTCGCCTGCAAATTTCATGATGTCGTCTTTCTTTACCAGTGCATAGAACTCCTTTGTGTAGATGTACCACATTTTCATTATCCACTCACCAGGGACACTTATGTTGCTTCCACTTCTTCACTATTTTGAAGAGAGCTGCAATAAATATGGTTTTGCATGGTTCTCTAGGACAGGTTGAGGTAGGGGTTTATTCTTCTACAGTTGTGATTCAGTTTTACCAGAAACATTTGCTGAAGATACTGTCTTTCCTCAGTTGAGTCCTCTTGGCCCTTTTGTCAAATATGAGGTGGCTGAAATTGTATATGCTCAAGTTTGGATAAAAATAATTTTTAAAATAAATTTTAACATGGGCTACAGAACTAAAAAGAAATGTAGTTGGCTAGGAAACAATGTCACACCTCATTATATATTGAGAAATGCAGATTAAAATCATTGTAAGATTCCAACTCATCCCAATCAGAATGACTATCATCAAGAATACCAATAACAATAAATACTAGTGAAGATGTTATGCACTGTCGTTGACAGTATATACTAGTCCATCCTGGAGTTTTCTCAAAAAACTAACAATAAAACTGAAGCATGACCCAGATACACCACTCCTGGGAATGTACCCAAAGGGTTCTATACTTCATGACATGGATTCCTGTAAGTTTGTGTTCATTGCTGCTCTATTCACAATAACCAAAAAAGAATGGAAGCAGGCTTTATGTCCATCAAGTGATGAATGGATAATGATGATGTGGTACACATTACACAATGGAATATTATTCCATTGTATATAAAAATGTACTTATAAAATTCTAATGAAATGGATGGAATTAGAAATATTTATATGGAGTAATGTACCCCAGGTCCATAAGTATATGTTCCACATGTTCTCTCTCATATGTGGATCCTAGCCTCAAACCTTTAGATAGTTTTGGTTGGGTTGGTTTAACACAAAGTACCCATAGAAACCAGGAACTAGGGGCTGGAGAGATGGCCTAGCGGTTAAGAGCGCCGACCGCTCTTACAGAGGAACCGGGTTCGATCCCCAGCACCCACATGGCGGCCAAGAACCGTCTGAAACTCCAATTCCAGGAGAACTCCAGTTCCAGGGGAATCTGACGCCCTCTTCTGACCTCCGCGGCACTGCACGACACGGGTGCACAGACCTGCATGCAGACAGTACATTGATACACATATAGAAATAAATAAAATTAAAAAAAAAAAGAAACCAGGAACTAACGGGGATGAGGGTGCATGGATTATCTTAAAGGAGGGGCAAGAGTAAAAAACTTGTGAAGGTAAAGAAGTGGAATGCTGCAGGTGGAAAGGTTGAACTGAGACAGAGGTACTGGGGAGATGGTTGTTTTAAACATATGACATTTTTGATGTAGTGGGATGCAAGGTAGAAAGGTAGATATAACACATACACACATATACATATACATAGATATGTATGTATACTGAAGTTGGAAAAAGTCCCAGATTTAATTATATATATATATATATATATATATATATATATATGCAATTTATATGGCACCTAAATTTATATGGCTGGCTGTATATCTCAGTAAGAGAACACATGACTAGTATGTACAAGGCCCTGGGTTGAATCTCCAGTACTGCAAGAATAACTAAATAAATAAATAAAATATAAAGTGATGACTCAAAAGTTATGCACCAAAGGATGTGCCTAGTCAGAAGAGGAGAGGTCTTAAAACTGAGATGGTTAACTTCCAACTTCCATTTACATGTAAGAAAGGGATCCTGAAACTGGACTCTTTCCCTGACCCACTGGTATTTTTCCATTTTGCACAATTTACAAAATAGTTAATATGTGTTAAACTCTCAGGTAAAACCTACATAAGATAATCATTAGCTTGCTCTACTGTTGAAATTCTGCACTGATCCCTTTTGGATATTCACAACCTCAATTTCTTAGTCTATCTACATTAGGTTTTGATAGTTCCAGAATTTGATTTATTGACTACAATTCCAAAATCCAAAAAAGCTTTGAAAATTAAAGGATTTTTAATTATTTTTAATTCTGCTGTGAATGTGGGTGCCCATGGAGGTCAGAGGTGGGTGTCCATCTCCTTTAGTTGAAGTTACACGGGATATGACCCGCTAAATGTGGGTACTTGGAACCAAACTCAGGTCCTGTGGAAGAGCAAGGTCTCATAGCAGCTAAGCCATCTCTTCATATGTAGTGGTTTTTATAATATTTACATAGCTTCACTTAGTGACAAAATTATATCTGAAGTGAACTGAAACTACTTACACAGTCTTTCTTCATAACATTTGGAGTAAATATTTATAGGCTTTGTTATAGAAATGTTAATGTGTTTGATTATACAAGTTCCATTAAACCTTAAGGGTACCAAATAGTAAACAACATATAGACTGTGTCACCTTCATAGATCTGAAATATTAAGAATTCTAAAACACATCTAGCCCTAGGATTTGGGGTAACACGTTTTGATCTTTTTGTTGTCAGTTATTTAGTTAGCCTAGATAAAATTGTTCTGTATGTTTTATGCATATTATTTTATTTAATCTCATTATGTCATAAAATCTAACAGTATCATAAAACTCTAGTTGACCTATATAATTTTTTAAAACTGCAAAACTTTATTACAAGCCAAGTGAAAAAGCACATACCTGTGGTTCACTATTCAGGAGGACAAGGCCTGAGCATCGTCTGCACCAACCTGGCAAAGCACACAGACCCTGTCACTTTAATTTTTATTTAGTTAGTTAGATTTATTTTATGTTTATGAGTTTTCCCTGTGTGCATGTAAATCTATAATATGTGTGCAATGTCTGCGGAGATCAGAGAAGGTATTGGAACCCCTAGAAGAGATTACAAATAGGTGTTAGACTCCATGTAGGTCTTGGGAACTAAACGCAGGTCCTCTTCAAGAGCAGTGAGTTAGTTGACTTCAACAAAGTCCCAGAGACCTTGTCACTTAAAAAATAAAATTAAATAAATTATATATATTGTATATATATATATACAATATATATATTAGTGTATAATATTGTTTACTATTTTTAGAAATCATAGGAATCAAAAAGTAGAAATCAACTTCAGTGCATGCTATCTCTTGGAAAAATAATAAAATGAGATATTGTCCTTTCCAATTAAACATAGCCAAATGGATGAATTAAAACCATATTCTTACATTATGTTAAGTGAAGTAACACAGTCCCAGAAAAACAAACTACAAATGATGTCCCTCATATGTGGATGCTAGTACCAACAACCCAGATATAAATATTTCTCATGGAGAGGGATGCATAGTAAAAGAACAACAGAAAGACTGCATCAGAAAATGGACTGAAATGGTGAATTGGAAAGGGGGGATGGGTGGGAGAGGGACACGGGTGTATATTCAATTAAGGCATATTGAATGAGTGAGCTCAGCAAGTACCCAGTTCGCCTAGACCACTGTCTACAGGACACATGGTGTTTTAGGACTTAGTAAAAGTAAACATGTGATATAAACAACATTGGTTTACAGAATCTGATAAAAATGGTAATGCATCTGAATTAATGGAGATATAATTCGCTGTTGCCCACATTGCTTTACATTAATCTGTAGAGCAAGAACTTTGGGATTGACACATACAAATGTTCTCTATAACTTATCTGTTGTACGGTATCACCTTGTACGCATTCTTTTAAGATGATTTAACGAAAAAATTAAGTTTGCTTCCCAGTTAATCATATTAGTCACCCAAAACAACATGGGTGAATTTGATGAAATCTGTGCCTTGACTCCACCCTATAGTCCTGTATAATAACAAAATCTTCTGGAGACTCATACGCTAAAAAAAAAGGGGGGGGGATACAGAAGACATGAAAACCTTTTCATCAAACCCTTGCAATTCAAATCTTAAAACTAACTATGGGAAAAGATTTGTTTGTTCCAACAGGACAAAACGTCACCAACTTAACGGCTGAGAAAGAAAGATACAGTTTGCATTGAGTAGGATTACCAAAAGTGGCAACGGAAAGGCTGACCGTCTGAACATTCAAAGGAAGAAAAGCCTCCGATTGCCATAACACGAACCCTCTGTGGATCCTACATGTAACAACTAGTTATAATGAGTCCTAATAAACTTACCTTCTAGGTGCCACAAAGGTTCTGATTGAGAGACTTTCTTGCCTTCCCCCCCATGAACAAGGAGAAAATATGACGATGATGGAGTCGTTCCCCAACGGTAAATTGGAGACAACTATTGTAGAGGTAATCTCTTGTAAAACCGGTAAAAACTGCTTTCTTTAATTGACTATCGACATGGGAACTGTGGAAGGGATTACTCTCTGTTCAGAACCAAAATATAATACTAAAGTCCTAGGGCTATGCACTCAGGCAAAATATATTAATACAGGAGCTCTGACATCAGCAAATGGATTGTTCTACCAGGTGGATGTTGGCCAGGGGATCAAAGCCCCACAAAAGGTAAGGGTCCTTGCCTCTAGGTTGGGATACCTCACAGGAGGAGAGGCAATAAGACCCTGTGCCGAAGACCTGACGTTAAATGGGAGGGATGTATTGAGACACACATGCAAGTGTAACAGATTGGCCTCTGGAATGCCAGAAGTGTTACCAAGGCCACTAAACCAATAAAGCAAATATCGGTCTCCTGAGTCAAGCCAGACTTCACTGTCAGCACCAGCTACACCTCATCTGCCTGGAATACTGTGCAGCAGAGGCAGCCCATATGCCTGTATATCCCAAAATCTAATTGGCTCTTGGCTCTCCCCTTGGAGAAATAACCCATGGCTGATGCCACAGCTTACATCCCCTACAGGTTAGGAGATGTTTAAGCCACAGTAAGATCCTGTCATATTTAACAGGGGGGAAAATTGTAATCATGGATTAACATATCCAACATGTGTCTATGCTAAATAACCTACCAAACTATAGTGCTGCTTAAATACCTATATATCTAATTGCTTGTGCTTCATTAGTAGGATCGAAAGGTTATTCCTGGAACAAAACTATCAGCCATGAAAGGAAACAGCCAGAATTTGACCAGAGTCCAAGTCACAGCTCCAGAGAGAGTGGACTGGGTTTACCTCTCACCACCTGTGCCCTTTTCTAAGCCAGGGGAACACACCTCGGCGAGGGGGATTGGTTAGAATGTAAAGGGGGGGGGGGGGGGGGGGGGGGGGGGGGGGGGTGGGCTGCGATGTGGGTGATGGTGACAACTACAGCAATTATGACTGTGAACTCATTGTGATCTCAACTTGATTGAACAAACAACCTGTCACCCCACACTGGATGGTGGGGGCTGTAGGTGGTTTGGGCACACCAGGCCTGCAGATAGGTTTTACATGAAGGATGCTTGTACTCATGGATTATCACTTATAGCTAAAAATGAAAAAAAAAACTGAGAGAAAGATGCAGGACAGTTATGGCAGAATGCATGATCTGGGATGGGGTGGGGGTGGGGGGGAGGGAGGGGGAAATGGGCCTGAACTGAATTGGAAAAAATGTATGAAATGCACAAAGCATCAATAAAAACTAATTAAAAAAAAACATATTCTTCATTAACTAAGAATATACTGTCAGATAAAACATTATATTTTTGTATTATTAGCAACTACTTTTTTAATTTGTAGATAAATTTAAGTAAGTTAATAATACTTAAATACTTCAGACAATTAAGATCACCTATAACTTGATAGTTTCCTGTGAATATGGAATATGAAAGTTAATAAGTTAAACTACATTAAATAGTATCTTAAATTTTTTGAATGTGATTTACCTGATTGCATTGGGCTTTTATATTAATATTTATTAAGAGAATACTTTGCCTCACAGATCAACAAATATGTTTCGACAATGCTTTATATTTAGTTTCTTTCCAGTTAAAACAAAGCTCTCATGTAATCCTTAATTGTACTATATTCATCTCCCCGTGATCTTTTGATATTATTTCCATTATGAAGTGATGAATGCTTTCAATGATGCAAAGAATAAAGGAAAAATAATACTGGATTTTTAAAAGGTCACATTTCAAATATTTAGGAAAGTTACCAATGCATTATTCATTTTAAAATAGCTATGTTTAAAAATAGTTCTAAAGTCACAAATGGGAATGTTTGCAATGAAAATTCCAAACCTTATATTTTTGAAATACTTCCACCATTCTGTTACACATGCACAACGTGTGTGTATGTGATTTTCTTTATTATATCTTAGTGTTTGCATTTGGAGGGAAACTACCAACAGTGTCACTTTATATGGATCTTATAGAAATTCACAACTTATCTAATATACAGTATAGCATAATACATATACATGAATTTTAGCATTCTTATAAGAATAAAAGTCCCATAAAGAACTGTGCTGGGAAAAATACCTAAACAATTCAAACTTCTCTATACTCCTTTGACTAGAAAACTTTTTATATATTTTATCTACTTTATGGTTTGATATATGATCATCAATTAATGAAGTCATTTCTATCATAATAAAATGTCATCATTAGAACTGCAGTATTCTAGTCTAACCATTTTCTAAAGAGTATGATTGGAGCATTTTTATATAGTTAAATATTAAAATAATCTAATTGAAAATGAGACTTTGAGATTATTCATTTTGATTGACAAACTGAAAAAACTGGATTTGTTCATAATTACATTTCCATCACTCAACTTTTATATGCAGTACTAGCATTTCTGAGAAAAGTATAAAATTGATCTTGTCTTTACTTAAGTACCGATACTTAAGTACTGATAGTTGTGGGGTTTTTTGTTTGTTTGTTTTCCATAATATTGTGTCTGTTATTAAAATATCTACATTAGGGAGCCGAGAGATGGCTCAGCAGTTAGAGCACTGGCTGCTCTCACAGAGGACCTACGGTTGGCTCCCAGCACCAACATGGAAGGTAACTACCATCCTTAACTCCAGTTCCAGGGGATTCAACGCCCTCACCTGACCTCTGCCAGCATTTCACAACACAGGTGCACTTACAGACATGCAAGCACTACACATGTACATATAAAATAAGAAAGTAATAATAAACAAAACATATAAAAAGTATCTAAATTAATCACATTCCTCAAGTAGTGGGCCCCCTGTTAGCATGGCTTCAGTTGCACAATTGTTATATTTCAGAATTTAAGAAACATGTTTCAGCTTTGAATATTTATGGTTATAAAAAAAATATCACAAGCTGGGCATGGTGGATAGCACCTTTAATCCCAGCACTCAGGAAGCAGAAGCAGGCAGATCTCTATGAGTTCAAGGCCAGCCTGGTCTACATAGTGAGCTTTAGGCCAACTTGGGCTATGAGGAGACCCTATCTCAAAAAGAATATATATGTATATGCATATGTATATGCATATGTATATGTATATGTATATGTATATGCATATGTATATGTGTGTGTCACCAAGAATCATTAATTCATTGGGCCTCCTGGGCTAGTTGAAAGCCCCAGATGCAAAATTGTAGCAGTCACAGCCACAAGCTAAATAGTACATTCTACTGATTTAAATAACTGTTTTTCAGGACTTCTCATGGTAAGGAAACTGAAATGCAAGCAGGTTATGAGGCTCTCAGGAAAAGGTGAACTCAATATCCTACATTTTGATTGCAAATAAAGTAGTATTTCATCTGCTAGCTATTTGTTATTATTAACAAAAAATAATGACATTTAAGTCCAGCATGAGCAGAGTTGGCATGAAAGTATGGAACATAGGCTTGCCTCACACTGTCCTCGATAAAGAGAGTGTGTCCTACAGAGATAGACAAACGGGAGCCAACTCATACACTTTCTGATTGAAAAACTGTTGAAGTTGCTTTCCCTTTGTAACTGAGACTTGATTCCCTCATAACTTACTTTTATTTGGTTTTGTCTTTCACTTAGTATATCTTACAGCATATAAGACCAAGTTCTATAAAATCTGTGGTCTCCATAGAGTATGGGAAAATTCTACAATTAAAATCCATTATCAGAAAATATTAATTCCAGTTTAGTCCTTCCTTTATTTAAGATGCTGGGTTCTGCTTTAGTCTCTAGCTGTATGTAATAAAAGCACATTGTTTGGAGGCCCAGTGTACTTCCCTGAAAGATATTGCTGCTACCATAATATTTCATTTCCAGAAAATGTCTAACATCTTCTCACAAAAGAGCAGGGTAGGTGGGTAAAACAGCACGAGAATTATTATAATAATTGTATTTTCAGCATGTTTTATCCTAAATAAATACTATGTATATTATATTTATATATTTTAATTTTATTTATTATTAGTAGTAGTGTTGCTCTGTGTGAGTATAGACATATGTATGCCATAGCACACATGTTAAGGTCAGAGGACAACCCTGACTGTCACTTCTCTCTTCCTATTGTGGGCAAAGCAGGGACTGAACTCAGGTCCTCAGGACTGAACAACTGTACAAGGTGGCTCTTATCTCCACATGCATGCCACAATACAAAATAAATACTAAAAAAATTAATTAAAAAAATCAGGCAGGACAGTGACATAAAGGACGTTTATTAAATTTTCCTTCTGAGTCAATTGATTTTTGAAACAAAATAAAATGTCAAGGAATACTGTAGTCTAGAATGTACAGAAAATATTTTACTAGAATGTCAGACTCAGGATCCTTTTTTTTCATTTATTTGAGTAGATAATCAATGTAAAATAAGGGAAAACATCTTTACTGAAAAGAAAAAATATATTAAAAATATAATTATTTTAATTTTTTTTTTGTCTTTACAAGACAGGGTCTCCCTGTATCCCCAGCTGTCCTGGAACTCACTTTGTAGACCAAGCTGGTCTTCAACTCACAAAGATCTGCCTGCCTCTGCCTCCCAAGTGCTAGGATTAAAGGCGTGAGCAACCACGCCCGGCTATTATTTTTACTTTTTAAAAACCTTTTCCAATCATTTGCTGTGATTCTGTAGTAGATTAAAATAAAGCCTATCGGGGCAGGGATTAACTAAAAAATAAAATAAAATAAAATAAAATAAAATAAAAAAGCCTTTCCCACCAAAGTTGCTTGTGTCTTAATGTCCAGAACCTCTGAGATTCGGAAGGACTCTGGATATCTAACTTTCCATTACACAAGGAACTCTGTAGATGTAATTACATAAAGGTTCTTAAGATGGAGATATGACTGTGGATTATGTAGGCAAACCCATTGTAATCTCAAGGGTCCTTCTAAGAGGGAGACAGGACAGTCAGAGTCAGAGAACATTTGAGAATGATTGGTGATGTCAAAGTGATGTGGGACACTAAACCAAAGAAGCTGAGAAGTGCAGGGAACATATAACTCTCTGGAGCCCAAGGAAAGAACTGAGCCTTACCAAATCTCTGCACACAGCTCAGTGATGACTCTGTCCACCAGAACTCTAAGATAATAAATTTCTGTCTGATTTTAAAACCACTACGTTTTCGGAGATCTCTTGAGCCCAGCGGCAGGAAGAGGGGAAGACAGGTAGGAACTGGGTGCCTTGGCGAGCTGATTGCTGATCGTTTGGTCCTGCTGTCTTTGGTTTGATTGGCCTTTGTGGCTGTGAGGTTGGAGTTATCCCCCCAGCTGGGATTAAAGGTGTGGTCTTTGGCTTGATTAGATCTAGTGGCTGTGGGGGCGGAGTTATCCTCCCAGCCGGTATTAAAGGCACGCTTGTGTGACTCTTGAGATTTGAGATCTCTTGAGCCCAGCGGCAGGAAGAGGGGAAGACAGGTAGGAACTGGGTGCCTTGGCGAGCTGATTGCNTAGGAAAAGACTTCCTAAATCAGACAGCAGCTGCACAAGAATTAAGGTCGACAATTGACAAATGGGACCTCATCAAACTCAAAAGCTTCTGTACATCAAAAGAAACAATCAAGGAAGTGAAGAGAAATCCCACAGAGTGGGAGGAAACCTTCACTGCAGATACATCTGACAAAGCATTGATTTCCAGAATATATAAACTACTCAAAAAACAAAGAAAAAAGAAAACAAACGACCCGCTCAATAGATGGAGCAAAGAACTGAACAGAGACTTCACAAGCGAGGAATTAGAGATGTCTGAGAAACACCTCAAGAACTGCTCAACATCACTAATCATTAAGGAAATGCAAATGAAAACCACTTTAAGATATCATCTTACTCCAATAAGACTGGCTAGGATCAAGAAAACAAATGATACCAAGTGCTGGAGAGGTTGTGGGGAAAGGGGAACACTCATCCACTGCTGGTGGGAATGTAAACTCGTACAGCCACTATGGAAAGCAGTGTGGAGAACCCTTGGAAGACTTGGAATGAACTTGCCACCCGACCCAGCCATACCACTCCTGGGCATGTACCCTCAAGACTTACGCCACCACAGAGATACATGCACGGCCATGTTTATTTCAGCTCTCTTCACAATAGCAAAGAGCTGGAACCAACCTAAATGCCCCTCAACTGACGAATGGATAGAGAAAATGTGGTACATCTACACAATGGAGTTCTATGCAGCAGTAAAGAAAGACGACATCACGAGCTTTGCAGGAAAATGGCTGGAGCTAGAGGACATCATGCTGAGTGAAGTAACACAGTCTCAGAAAAACAAACGACGAATGGTATCCCTCATCTGTGGATGCTAGTGCCAATTACCCAGTTGTAAGTATTTCTTGTGTAGGGCCCCCTGAGCTTCTGTACAAAGCAGTTGGACATAATGCATTTTGGAAACAACAACAACAACAGAAAATACTGCATCAAAGAACTGACTGAAACAGTGAACTTCTGCTCAAAACAGTCAACGTCCCCATGGAAAATATTGAGAAAGACTAAGACATGGAAAGCATGTTTGGCAGAATGCACGAGCTCTGTCGGGGTGGGGGAATGAGCGGGAACACGGGTCTAGATTTGTTAAAAATAAATAAATAAATACAATAAAAATAAATAAATAAATAAAACCACTACGTTTTCGGTAAAATCATTATAACAGCAATAAGAAAAGAAAATAATGTATATTTTTATTAATTTTGTGTTTTATTTTCTCTTAAACCATTATGAATTTTGCTGGTGACTTCTAAGAGAAATGCCGAGAATATGGGATTTCCTGATCATAGCTAAAGTTTCTTGAAAAAAAATGCCAGCAACGACAAGTTCTTCAAATCCAATGACTATGTTACCAAAATCCAGTTCTGCTCAATGTTACCCAAATCCTCTAATAGCAGGTTATTCTGGCAAAATGTGATTTCTCTCTCTCTCTCTCTCTCTCTCCCTCTCTCCTCAATATAATTGCAACAAAATATAGGTGAGAACAAATAAAAACAAAAAATGAGGCAAAAGATAGGTCACAGAGAGATGAAAATGCTATTCCAAGCTTTGTTCTTAAAGCCCTATTAAACTATTGAATGCTTTTGGTAAGACACAGTTGTAATCAGTTATTACTTCAGAACTTTCCCTCTGGAAATGGTGTGAAACTAAGTTATTGAAAGACCATTGTAAAAACAGAAACAAACAGCAATTTGATTAATATTCTGGAAGAAGAGAATACAGGACCCAAAGGAAGGTGATAGTTTTTGTAGCTTTAAAAAATATATTACCTAAAATAGACAAAATAATTTTTTAAATGTGTGGTCCTTATTGATTTATACAGGAAGTGAAGAGGAAGGAGATCCATATATGATTGTGTGATACAGAATGGGAAGAGGTAAAGAAGGTGGATTACAGACCATGTAATTTTTGTAGAGAAGACAATGAATTCAGTATTGAGCTAATGAAATCAAAGTCAGAAGCACATCCAAGAGGAAGGCTCACGCACAGCTAAAGTGTACAGCTGGGTAGAGAGGCACTACGGAGAAGTCATGAAATTGAGGTTTTGATAAAGTCACACGAAGGAAAAAACTAAAATCAGAAGGACAGAATGTTTAGGACTCTGAGGAGCCTCCACATCTAAGGACTAGAAGGAACTGAAAGAATCTCAAAAAATGTACCAGGAAAAGGAGGACAATGTAAGAACACAAAGTCAACGCAGGACAGAGATTTAAGGGGGAAAAATGTATTTAACAAAGTCAAATGCCACAGAGAAGAGGGAAGAGTGAGTAGAAAATACTGCGAGTAGACCTGGAAATAAGTAGGTCAATGGAGAGATAGGGTCAGGAGAACACTTTCCAGGTGTGTGCAGAGAATGGGAGGCAGCCTGCAGACAGTGAACTGTCAACAGGAGACCTCATGCCTGCACCAGCCACCGACTCCTCTCTCCACTAGCTCCATGCAGGAGCTCATCTGATCTTTCAGGTTGAAATACCAGCTACATACTAATGTGCCCCAAATTCACTTCTTTGTACCAGATCCCTGTGTGAGGTAGCAGGTGGAATGCAGTAATTTTCGAATGGATCACACTGGGTGCAGGCACCCTTTCCACACCCCTTTCTTCATAGACAATACCTTCTATTTCCAGAGGAATATTCCCAAGGCATTGCTAAAATTCTCATTATTTTTTGATGCGCGAATGTGTGTGTGTTTCTATGCAGAAAGTAAGGTGATTAAAGGACAAACAAAAGACCCCAATGAAAAGGGTGATTGATTAGGAAGCTGACTGAAGGATAGGACCAAAGCAAGACCCATTCTCTGTGAGACAGATGCTAACATTTGGGATTTTTCTGATGGGATAATTGAATATTTGTTTTTGTACTAGATTTTATCAATAAGTTTATTTGAAAATTAATCTGCTGATGATGTGCAGAAAGTTGAAGTGGTACGAAGGTAGATGCGAAGTCAAACATAAGAAGTCTGCCAAATGAGGTGGAAGAGGGAGGGCTAGAGCACTGTCAGCCGGAGTAAAAGGCCCATCTGTGACTAGACGTGTACAAGTGCTAATTGCTCATTTTTTGTGGGACTGTGTTCTATGACAGCAATGTAAAGCCTGCACCAGCCTAGGGTGAACAGGTGCAATAGAAGAAGAGTGAAGCAAGACATGTGACACTAATTAGGAAAACTAAATCTACAAAGTGATGCAAAGGTGAGATGTGAAAGTGGGCCAAGACCAGGCCAAGTGGGGAGCAGCCAATGAATGGGAAGCCTCCATCAGACCAAAGAGAACACTTTCTAGTAAGAGAGCTGGAGTCCAGAGCTGTGCTCTGGGGGCCAACCTAGGACATTAGACCTCCTCTAAACCCTCCTGGATGTCAGAATCAAGATGCTCTCAAATCGGACTTCACAAATTGTCACAACACTGCCATCATCCCCTTCATTTGCTCACTAACTCTCTGTTTAAGTAAGCAACTCACCATAGCAGAAAAGTCTCACTCTTGTTAGCGCTGACCACCTGCTCCATCATGGTAAATACACCACCAGAAAACATGCACTGAGAAGTAAGCCTGCCTATCTGTCACCCATGCTTCTTTTTCTTTAAGATTCATAGTCAAACACTGCTTTGATTTCTACATTAAGGCGTATATAATGCTTTATGATAACAAATTGGTAGATATTTTCCTAACATTTAATATGACCAGTTTCCAAAAAAAAAAAAAAAAAAAAAAAAAAACAGCACACAGAAATATGGCGGCTCAATGGTTCCATCATTTGGTAATTTTCACTCTCAGTGACTCAATATATGGAAGAGTTCTCTAGCATTCAAACTGAAATTTTTGATCATGCAGCTGCAAGATTAAAGAACAAGCAGAAGTCTTGAATTCTAAGAAGAACACAATGGAAATTCCGGTGTGATGTTTTAAACCCATAGAGTATTTTCATGTCCATGGAATATTTACTCCCTTCTATGACATATTATTTGCTCTCCTATGACTATGATTCCTTGTTTAATGTATTTTTTCAGATAATCAGCTAAGACTCAGAGAAGTAAAGCTACAATATATAGTTAAAAATCAAACTACATCTATTTACCTTTACCTTGGTGCTCTTTTCAAAGTTAATTATATTAATGGTCTTAATGATGATAGCTTAAGTTGGCAAGTGGAGAATATTTGCTTGGACTCACACACATTGCTTGTTGTTCTGACTACCTTTCCTCGTCTGATCATCACATCCAGCCAGAGGGGTGGGGAATCCTTAACCTCCGTGACCGACAAAACAGTTGAGAACATGTAAATAGGTGATAGAAGAAGACTAATCTTTGTTCCAACCCAGTGGCAATCATTGAAAGGTTTGCCTTTCTAGTTAACAAATATCTTTCTGAGAATTTCTATTGCTGAGGAAGTAACATTTCAAATAGCATCCTCATCAGTTACTGCCAACAAGGTAAAGTGATACATTTGCATAGCCTAATGAAATAATTCTAAATGTATGAAAGACGTGAAATATTTAATGATCACGGAAACATTATGAATAATGATGCTACAATCTAAAGAACACATAAATTTTAAACATATATCTCAATGACTTCCTGAAAAATAATGGCTTACTGAAATAACATTCAGTAAGGATTTTTTTTTTCAGTGAGGAATTGTACATACTTCTCTCACTCAGGTCAAAGGGTTTTATTGCTGAGAACAATTACTCATAAAATGATTAGAAAGCATAAACCTGGAAAGCAAAGCCAAAGTAAGCTTCTTTTCTCTTGATTAATCACAAAATAAAAAACAGCATGATCTATCAGATATTAATTTTAGACTATTTGAAGAAACAAGTCATTGTTTTAAAGTCTTCAGGACATTCTATCCCTAACCAACTTCTATTTAAACTTATTAAGTTTATTTTTTTTATTTTTTTTTATTTTTTATGTGGATGAATGTACTATCTGCATGTAGGTCTGTGCACTCGTGTCGTGCAATGCCACGGAGGTCAGAAGAGGGTATCAGATTCCCCTGGAACTGGAGTTCTCCTGGAATTGGAGTTACAGACGGTTCTCAGCCTCCATGTGGGTGCACCCAGGGCCTCTGCAAGAGGGGTCGGCACTCAACAGCTAGGCCATCCCTCCAGCCCCTATTATTAAATTTATTTTTAAGCACATGAGATAACATCTAAATCCTGAACACTTACAAAACATTTTCAAATGAAAAGTAAGAATTCAAAGGGATTTAAGGAATAACACATGATAAACCCTTTCTAACAATAACAGGATATTTCAGATTCTCAATGTAAATACATTAGGATACTCAAACAACATAAACCAGACCTTATAAAAATATGCTTATAGCAGACAATAACCTCATTATGTCTTCCCTGTAAATCCTAGACTATAATATAAGCCTGAATTATTTTTTCCATTTTTGTGTTATTTTTGTCTTGCCCAAATCTGAGAGTTCAGTTGAAAATGAAGTTTCTAAAGGGATGTTATACTTGATATATAAAATAACTTGCTTCAAAAATGTGGCTCAAATAATAATTTCAGCCAAATTTCTTGTTTCTAATAAAAGGGTCTGTTACATATTTTATTTTTGTTTCCTCTCATGAATTGTTTTTATATGGATTGCAAATAATAGCAAGGTCAACTCTGCTTACTACAAAATACTTCTGATTAAATTGATGACACAATATCTGAGAAGTCATTACTGTCATATGTCTGTCATCAACCTTTCAAAAAAGTCAGAGAATAGAAGGCCTTCCTAGGACACTTTCCTAGTTAGAATAGAGTTTCAGTCTTATTGAACTCTGTCTGTGCATCAGGAAAATGCAATTGTGTTATAACCTATAAATATATTGCCAACTCTAACAAGCGCTGAGACATCTCACTCTAGAAAGTCAGATGCTGCAGTGTGTCACTTTCAAACTTCTCTCCCTAGTCTCAGGAAAATAGGTACAGATTTCAAATAAAGTTATTTAAAGTAGACTCTGGTATACAGCCACCCACGTCCTCCCAAGTCAATTTTTTTTTCTGTTTTAATGTCTCCAGTCAATCTGACCACTTCAACCTGACAGGCAAGGCAGCCAAATCAGCAGTCAGCAGGCCAAAAACCTGTCAAAATGGTTGGCATCACTGGTGATTACATTTTGACTGACTTGAGCAGTCAAGCTAATCAAAACAGTCAAACCAGGATTACCATGTATACAGTCTTAAGGCTTGCTGTTTGAGGTGTGTCCTGTTTATATATTTGAAGGATGTTTTATTAAGTTACATTGTTTAAGAGTAAGAAGTCCCAAAAGTTGTGAGCTACTAGTTTGACAGTTATGGCTGCCCTTGGATTTAATCTTCAACTTCAGCAATTGGGAGAAAAGTCTCACGGCCTACTGGGAACTATAGAAAAGAAGTCAGGGTCAGGGGCTGGAGAAAGGAACTTGGGACCATCTACATGGCTGGATGATAATGTTTCATAGAGGGTTACTAAATGTGTGCCCTTACAAGGGAATGGGCTGGCAATACTTTATCAAATGAAATATAATCACTAAGAATAATCCCATGTAGGACTTGGTGAAACTGATGCCAACATCTATAGTGGGTTTTCTTTTTCATTCTTAGTATGAGTGGCTATTTTGTCAAAAGAGAGATTACTTTGAAAACTATCCTTACTGTTTTTAAAAGTGGGCTGGAATAACTCAACTTCTCATTTACCAATGCCAGTGTAGAAATCTAATATTTACAAAATTTTATTAGAGTCATCAGTGAAGATTGTGGGATTCCCCAGTGATTGACAGTCTTATGGCTTTGAGCCAGATATTCCTCTACCAGTATCCAAGTACATTTCATTGTAAAATGGATGCAATACTACCACTCAATTCTCAAACTTTTTTAGTTACTAAGTTACCTAATTTTGAAAAATAATTTCCAACTTGGGGTAGAGGCTTTCTATAGACAAGATGAAGATGGCCCAGTTCAAGTGCAACATAATTATGAAACCCTCCTGTAAAATAAAGTATTTTATAAAGTAGTAGATGACACAGTATCTGTTGTTTAAGTCCAGCCTATTAACAACTAATCCTTCAATACATTTACAATCACTAATAATAGTACTAATAAGCATAATGGTCAACAGTGCAAGGTGGCTATTCGGGGCAAGCATTAAGCTAGAAGCTTTACTCTCGTGTCCTCAGTTAATAGCCATGAAATTCCATTGATCAAGTTCACAGAAGAAGTCGAATTTCATATATCACATCACCTGCCTGAGCTCAAACAGCTGACTATCACGAGGAAGATTTGGAAAGCCAAGCTTCTTGTTTTACAACCTATGCTTATTCTTATATATCATGTTTCTGAAAATGCATTATGCAATTAACAAGAGATTGTATTTCTGGTTATTCCAACAAAAAAAGGTGGTTGCTATTGCAGACTTAGAATTTCCTCAAGAGATGCATTCAACCTTTGGGTATCACTCAGAGAAAACTATAAGCAAATCATAGAAGCTAGACCAGCCTAGCATTAAGCTGGCATGTCCAGAATACCATGGAATTTTTACTTCTAAACTGTCACATTGGGCCTCTGAACAATAAATGTTTGTGAGATGAAACTCACATGTTTCAAAGGACTTGGGGCTAGAAGGGATTTCAAAGACTAGCTAATCTAGGAAACATACGATAGCATGCATTGTTACATGAAGGTAACTCCGACATGGATAATCAGAAAACTAAGAAATGTTTCTGTATCAAAATGACTTCATACTATTTTCTTGAGTTATTTTTCAGTCATCAATACCAACAATAATCTCAAACAGCGCGTGCAAAAATCAAAAAGACTCTGAAGGGGTGGGAATGAATGGTACCACTTGGAAGAGTCCAGGATTTCCAGCTAAAACTCCACATTGGAGGGTGTGATCTAATGTACAGGATTAACATCTCAGGGGACTTGCCCTAGGTCACTCCATCTCTCTGTGATGCCTTATCCTCTAGATGGAAATAAAAACAGTGAACTCTTTTAAATGTGCCCTATGGTCTGATTAAAGATTGAAAAGGGCTCTAAAAATCCACAGCACTCTCAGGGAAAATGCTAAATATCATTATCATTATTACACCAAATGCCATAATTTGGTCTCCTCAGATTCCCTTTTTATGTAGATTCCATCAAACTCTGACTTTTGACTTTTCTCCTCTCTGACCAAATCTCCAATGACAAAGCAAAGGGAAATGTTGAGGCAATTAGTGGGAAATGGAAGCAATTAATTCCTTTTTCTAGTGGAGACCTGGCCTCTGTGAACCAGTTTAACCAAAAATAATCAATGACCTTTCTTTGCCCAAACTGAAGCAAATCTACTTGATATTTGTCACTGGTTATCCATCTAGTACTTCGACATTAATGAGTCTCTTCACTTTGCCCCTTTCTTTCATGAAATACAGACGTCTCTTCTGGTCCCTTGTTACCTCTGCATCTGCTATTTTTGCAAATCGAATACAGTCAGAGGCCTCGTTATCCTTGTGTGAGCCTAGGAAACATTTTTAGTATAGCATAGTTTCTGATGTCCCCCATCCCTTCCCCCTTGAACTGTTTCCCTTTCTCTGCTAGAAAGATAAGAGCTTTCCCAAAATGAATGAAAGAGAGCTGAAAGTTAAATGGAATGGTCCCAGAAAAAAAATTGTATTTATCCAATTTATCTAAGCTTAAATTAAGCATCATGTAGACTAAGATCTGTTCCCTTCTCTGCCCACTGCTCACTCATTAGGCATCTCAAGGAAGTCATCAGCCTTCAAAGCCATTACTTTTCTATTTGAAGAAATGGTGATAGCAGCACTTGCCTCAACAGTGTTGAGACTCAAATGAGGCAGCATAGGAAATGCCTTCAGTACACAAAGGAAACAAAATCGATGTTCCCTATTATCACCTCAGAAGAAAGCAGAGATAAGGAAAAGGAGGGAGGGGAGAGGAGATGGGTTGGGAGGGGAAGGGAGGAGATGGGCACGGAGATGGGCACAGGGAAGGGATGGAAGATGGGAAGGGAAGGGAGGAGAGGAAAGTTCATGAAACATAAATGTTTTTGAAACTCTAAAATTCTTCAAAAGTGACTGCTACTCAGGCAGGTATAGCTACCATTCAGAGTCTCCCCTAAAAGACTTATCCATTTATCTGTTCGTGGATAGTTTTACAATGCTGTTTTTGCTGCTGTTGTGATTTTTTTTTTGTCTTTATACACATACACAAAGGCATTGTCATACATCTCACTGGCTGAATCCAATGGGATGGACTCTGAACAAATTTACAGAGAAGTTAGTACAACTGGTGAAATGCTAATGAATCAACAACACATTTAGGGGAATTGGGGGAAAGTGCAATAACTTCTGAGGAAAAGTCAAATTAAGTTACTTCCTGAATTATGCAGAGCTGCCTCATTCTGTACTTCATTTTTCTCTGAAAGTTCTATCCTAAAGCAGAGTTGTCTGCAGCTGTTCTAACAGGAGACCTTATGGGGAGGATAGATATACAAAGCAGTAGCCCATGCATGTTTCATGCTATGAAAACCTGTCAGAAGTGTGGAATTGAGACCTTGGAAGGAGTCAGAAAAGATGTGCTCCTTCTGTGCTCAGGGCTATATTTCCAGTCTCAGAATTCCCACATGAAATGTAAGTTTGATCTCCTGGAACTAAAATCAGAGCTTCTCTTCTGGTACAAGAGTGAACTTCAAGCACGACCAGATTTTGTATACTTCACACTCAGAGTGAGTTCCAGATCTCCCCTCTCCAAGTAGACATTAACTCTTACAGCTTACACACACACACACACACACACACACACACACATAAGACATATGAATAATATGTATATAAAATACACACACATTATAGAATCTATATGGATAACATATATACAATGCATATGTGTTAAAGAGAGATTCAAAGTCATATGGGAAATTAGTAACAGCCAACAATGCTGATCTTCTGACTTCTTATTTCACTGTGTGCTCCACCAACTCCATACCAAGCAACCACAAAGAAATCACTGAATCATTTATTTGCCTGCTCCACTTGCTTGAGAGCTGATCTTTGATCACTTAAATGATTATTTCTACAGTGGCAAATGCCACTGTATATTACTTTCAGTTCTCTTATGAAATGGGTTCTACATTCTCTCAGCATTGCCTTCTGTTACTGCCCACAGCACACTTCCTTGCAAAGTGTTACTCAGAGACACAAAAATTCTTTATCTTAAAGCAGCCATAGGAGCACTCTCACCCAAATCTAAACCTGGCCACTCCAGTCTTTTACCTTCCTATGCATTGTTCTTCCATTCAGCTAGAGCCAAGTAGCTCTTTCTGAAGCACAATTAGATCACGTTGCTCCTTTCCTCAAAATCCTTAAAGTGTAACTTTTCACAGTCTGCTCCCACCAAATCCCTCCAAACTTATTTCATGTTGTTTCTCACAGTGGCTTCAAAGCTCAAACGAAAGCTCTAGATGTGTCATGCCTTACATCTGCTAAAAGTTTGCTCCAAAGCTATTTTCCCATTGTTTGCCTGCCTAGAGAACAGCAGTTATTTTTACAAGATACACTTCAGCCTTCTTCTTCTCCTGAACTCTGCTTATATCCTCAGACTACAGAGAATTCATCAGCAATTTTAGTACAACACATGTCTCTTTAATCATTGTTAAAATACCTGAAGTGCAAGGCCAGCCTGGTCTACAGAGTGAGTTACAGCCCAGCTAGAGCTACAGGGAGACCCTGTCTCAAAAAGACACACACACACACACACACACACACACACACACACAGACAAATACCCAAAATTCTCATTAGCTGCTAACATCATCAACCTCAGAACCTAGCGTGTTTGGCATCAGGTATATTTTTCAATTTCCACACTTTCAACATAACTGAATCTATATTGATATTAACATGGTTAAAGTGGTGTGCTCTCTAACTTCTTCACAGGATCCTGTCATTACTTAACACAGTGACCAGACTCACTCGCTTCTTCCAACTCAGTTTAAGAGTGGATATGCTTAGGGCTTTGAAAACATACTACAAGAAATGGTGACAAGCTAACGATTATTTTTCAGTCAAAGAAAGAGGGAGGCAAATGTTGTGAATTTTAGAATACCAAGGGAAAAAATTAAAAAGTTTGTATGTGCTTATTAAGAAAAAGAAAAACTTTTACAATAGGTACTACGTAACGGAGCAAACAAATCAACCTTTATGGTAAAATTGTCATTCGAATTATAGCTGTATGAGACGAAAAGTAATTTTCAAATTGGGGAGAAATATGTGAGAGAATGATAAAAGAATTAGATACCTGTTAACTTAAAAATCAATCAAGGAGAAACCTAGACTTTTACCAAAATTTAAAATCTCCTGGTGAAAACTCCCAACCAAACTTCTTCTGGGAACAGATGGTCCATCAAGCTTGAATGCATTTTCCCCTACACAGGTTTCCAGGGAATGTAGAAGGTAAAAATCTCAGTTGCTTTTGAATCCCCCATACACATTGAAATCATCACCTGCCTAATGAACAGACTCCTGGTGATGCAGGTCCTGATCTAGATTTGTGGGTAGCGAAGAATGATGCTAGACAGAATGAGTCTTGGCAAGATTCAGAATGTAAGAAAAGCCAATATCTGATTAAATGGAAAGTCCTGGCTTACAGTTTTGACTTGGCATAAACACTAAGGAAGCCACATGTGCATGCAGTGTCTGCATTGTGAGCAGGTTTGTATAAGAAAGAAATAAAGGAGGAAGTGAAAGGACAGTAGATGAAGTTCCTGGTCTGATGGAAGAAGCTAAAACATAAAAATAAAGACTTTCAGTAGTCAAGTAAAGAACATTTCAATAAAGTGAGAGATAATTTGAAGAACCCTTCATAGTAACTAGGACCGGACATGAGGATGTGGGAATCCTGTCAAAAGTCCACTTCTAGTTCCTAGATGCATTTCCTTTCATTGCTTCACATAGATCTACTCTCTAAAATGTAGATCAAGGGAACTTTTAACATCAAATTCTCATCTATTCTTTGAAACTTGGAAAGATAAAAAAAATTACAATCTAGTAGGGCTTTCCTAAGGTTAACCTCCCTCTTCTCTGGGAACAATTAAAAAAATTGGTGGCAAGGGCTTTCTCTCCTAGACAATTATTTATCTTTTGTCAGGGTCCCATTACTGACCCATAGTGGCCTGGAACTCAAATCCATGAACTTCTGCTCACCAAGCACCACCACACCAGGCAACCAGTCTAAACACTGAGGAGCTTCAACAATCCATTTCACTATGTCAAAATTTCAGTATTTGAATTTTCCCAATTTTCTTAATTCATAATATCAATTACCTCTATTCTTATTCAGTTCTTCTTTTGTTTGGAAGTGGCCAGGGCTTGCCATGTCCCAAATAATCCAATTGCATGGAATCACAGACCATCGCTCAACTACACTCACGAAATGATGTCAGTCAATTTTTGAAACATCTTCAAGTATGCACAACCAGCTCCACAGAGACCTAAATTAGATTAGCTCAATCACAGTTGCGCAGAAAAATTTTGTAGATCTGTTTCTCTCTCTCTCTCTCTCTCTCTCTCTCTCTCTCTCTCTCTCTCTCTCCTCCTCCTCCTCCTCCTCCTCCTCCTCCTCCTCCTCTTATTCTCTGCCCTCCAAATCTGCTAGTACCCTTTCTTCACAGGTTATTTGTTTTGGCACACTTCTCCTTCTTACTCCTTTGTGCCTTGAATTCTTCTCCTTAGTAAACATCATCAATAAAACCTGAACAAGAATTATATTTGACTCCCTACCTACATTTGCTTTTAATGTTGCCAAATTATGGAAAACAGCCATCTGCTGCTTATAAAGCTTACCCTTTTCTGGGTCTGGTAACACTATATTTCTTAATATAGTATTGCCTTGATTTTTTTTAACTGTAAGATTTACCTCCATGAATAATCTGCAATGTTGGGCTAACATGAGATAATTTTATTCTTACAAAATGTACAAAAGCTGAACCCATGGCATGTTAACATACACAATGCTTCCCCTTCTATCAGTCTCCATAATGACCCCCTCTGAACCACATTTCATCAGTGTATTCAAACTATTGTGTAAAAACATCTTCTTTCAGTTTCCACTGTCCTTATTCCTCCTTTCTAACTGTCCAGGCCACTGCTTTTCAAAACTATTTTCTGCTTCCACTACAAAAATTACTGAAAACTTTCAGACAAAAAAAAATATCTGAGAAGTTTATTCAAGCTAACAATGTGCATTGCTTACTAAAATCTCCTATCTTGATTATGCAGAACTTAAATACTTATGTCTAAGTTATTAAAGTTAAGCTGACTTCTAAGAAACTGGTTCCAATTTTGACATCAACTCCGAGTTTCACTTCTACAAAATGTTCTTCTATACTGCACTGTTCTACTGCTTTGGAAAGAAACTGAAGATTAGAACACAATAATCAAAACCCAAGAAACAGACAACATGATCATTATGTGTACTACATCTGCTTCATAGCTTTAAAAAATTCCTTATTACTCAAATGTAAATGACAAGCTTGCCCTACTTAAAGGGGCTTCCACCAAAAATGGGTAGGATTTCAGATGCTACTTGAAGTTGTATAGCTGCTCTCAGATTCATGTAAAAGACAAGTTGATGCAGAGTTGTCTGTATGACTTTGATGATGAACCAGATGTTCAGTTTCACCTTGCTTTTTGAAACAGCCTGAGACAGCATTGAAAATATGGAGTAAACATTTAAACAAATAAATATGAATATACACATATATCCTATGTATACTTGTGTTTTTTTCATGTATAGTGATAACCCTGAACCTAATAGCTCTGATTTATTGTAATTTAAAAGATACTGGCTTAATTAGGATAATTGAAGTCTCCTAAAACAAAATTTTAGATCCATATAAAAAATAATAGGGCAATTTAACTCTGGGAAAACAACACATGATAATATCCTGCCTGGTGTTATTTCTGCTATGAACAGAACTTGTATATTCTTATCTTTCAAAACCAATAAAACAGACATTGCTAGAACATAAACAGAAATTAACATTTACTCATAAAATAACACATGAGGCAATAAAATGTTAAATTATGTTCCAATTTAGTAAATATCGAGAATATTAAACTGGAAGACTTCTACATCTTGCTTAAAATAGGACATTAATAACATTTTACTTATATTTCACCCAAATTAGAGCAAATCATAGTTTGACTTTTCTAACATCCTGATACCTAGTTATCACACAAGATGAAATCACTATTACAAGCAAGCCAAAGTAAAATAGGTATTGATTAAACTTGTCTCAGAGTTGATTTAAAGTACAGGAATTAACCTGCCAGTTTAGTTACCTACCAGCAATGACTGGATTCTCTCAGTACCTCTAACAGCTCCAAATTACAGTCCCTCTTCCTATAACATAAACACCAAGCCCAAGAGATGAAAAAAGTCTGAGATCTGTTCACAAGTAATGAATGGTTAGAACTGGTTGGAATCTACTGAGTTGTAGAAAGAGAAAAGAGAAGTCGCTCATTAGGGCATTTCCTGAACCCTGGTTGGAATTTCAGTTAAGGAAGAAGAAATGACACAGCAGTTTCAAGTTAAGGCGACTTCCTATCTTTTTCTGAAATATGCTACCAATTTGAGAAACATCATTCCAGAAAACGATTCCATAGTGGTGTGGCTACAGTAAAAGCTTCTTGTTCGTCTCATTATTGCCCCATAATTAACATGTTTTTTTCCCCAGAATGCACACCAACATCGTGTGGTTCTTATCAAAGTGGACTAAGATCCCACCTTTATTGCGACACATTCTGCTTCATAAGTAACATTTCTTCAGAACACTGACCATTTTTTCAGTTAACAATTGGACTTTGACTTAGAATACTCATAGACTGAGTTTTTTCTTTGAGGCCATCTCCCACATTTTGCATAATGAATGCTTTTCTTTTCATGCAATTTGCCCTCAAAGACTCTAGGACTTAAATCTTGGCCAAGAATAGTTTATCTTCATTACCTTCTTCTGTAGATGAAAATACACAATATATATAGATAAGCATAAATATAAACACACATATATTATATATATATATATATATATATATTTGACACAGACACTTATGTATCTCAAGCTAGGCTCAAACCTCACTATACAACTAAAGATGACTTTGAACCTGCCTCCTTTTCTTGAGTGAAGGAATTACACATGTATGATGCCATACACGGTTTTATTCATATAAAGCAAAGGGTTCACACTCATTTTATTCATTTATTTTAAGAAACAGAAACATAACTTACTTCTTTATGAAGGGGGCTAGTGGATATTTTATTTCATTAGTTGGAGGGGAGAGTGTGAGGAAGAATAACTAACACTAAAGGCCTTTAGAAAAAGCCATATGGAAATATACAACTATAGAACCTTTTCCTAATATATAATATATAATATATAAGATATAGATATATGTATGTATTTGTGTGTGTGCATGTGTGTGTGTCTTAGAAAAAGGCATTAAAAAGAGTTACCTTATACCATGGGGACATTGCTCCTACTAGATATCATAAACAATATAAAAGCCCAATTCCAGGAATAGACTCCCTCTCTTGAAGCTGTTAATCAAGGGTCCCATAGACCCTCAACCAATACTGGCTATCTGCTTATTTATCAGAATTTGAGCATAAGACCCTATTACTGAACATACAATATACATGAGTGGTATATAAATGCCAACTTTTTAAGTTCTCTCAAACTTTCTGGTTATTATATCATATATCTACATCTCTGAAGTATGTGGAAGTAGTAAATAGCTATTTTAGTGTAAAATTGATATCTTTAAATTAATATTAAAGAAATAACATCCTTGTTAGATAAAAAAACTTTTGAAATTTAAACTCCTAGTGGAAATTATATTTTAGTTTAATATTTTGTGCAATATATTTGATATATTTGTGCAAAATACATTTGTGAGATTCAGAAGGTACATTTTTCATTTTTATAATATTCTATTATTTTTATTTTATGTATATGAATGTGCTGTCTGTGTCTGTGTAAGTGCAATGCTGGCAGAGGCCAAAGAGGATCCCCTGGAACTGGAGTTACAGATGTTTGTTAGCCACCATGTGGGTGCTGGGAATCGAACCTAGGTCCTCCTCAAGAGCAATCAGTGCTCTTAACCACTGAGCTATCTCTCCAGCCCCCAAAACGTATAATTTTAAGGATATATATATATATATATATATATATATTAGAATAACCTTCAGTGAGAAGTTGATATTTCATAAACACTTAGAATCATACTGAAGAACCACTTTAAGGAACTGGAATTACTTTCATTTTTTATTTCATGCACAGAAGACTGCTATGAGACAGGCTTCTAGCATGACAGGGCCTACAGGACTAGCTTTGGGTTTTTAAATAATTATTTTTATTTTCTTTTGACCAAGAATTGATGTGTGGAAGTTTAGAAAAGAGATGCAGGAAGAACAGAAAGTCTGCAGTAACTAGGTGTGTGTGTGTGTGTGTGTGTGTGTGTGTGTGTGTGTGTTCATGTAGTGCAATGTCCACAGAGGCCAGACAAGGCCATCAAATTCCCTGGAGTTGAGAGTTATAGGTGGTTGTTAGCTACTTGATGTAGGTGCTGGGAACTGAACTCAGGTCCTCTGTGAGAATAGTTGGTGATTGTGATCTTAACTGCTGAGCCATCTATCTAGTCCCCAGTAAGGTTATATTTAACCAGAATAGTAGTATCAGAGTTGGCTGAAATAGATAGATTCTGGATATTCTGGAAGGTAAAACTTCTCTGTTACTGATGGGCAGTTAAAGGAGACAAGATAAACTTCAACGTTTTAACCTTCAGCAAATGGAGGGATAATGATGCCACCCAGGCAGTCAGGGAAGGTTGTAATAATGCATAGCAAGAGGTAAATGTTTGAGATGTCGGCTCTACATGAAAATGCAGATGCAGGATAGATGATTGGAGTTACCTATATGGATTAGAGGAGTGAGTTCAGACATGAGGCATAATCATGAGAGTCTCTAGCACAAAGATGATAGAAACTCACAAGACCCAATGAGTTAGGTAAGGTCATGAGTTCAGCTACAGAGGAAGAGCAGAAAGACCTTTCAGGTATTTCCATTTTAGTAAATTAGGGAAATGAGAAGGAAATAAAAGAGGAAACATTAACACAAAGTGAGACAGCAGAACATCTGACTTTGGTGCCCTGAAAATCAAGGTACATGATATTCAGCCATGAAATATCACAATGAAGCCCATTATTCTGTATAATTAATGTATGCTGATAAAAATGAAGAAAAGCAATAAAGAATCAAAGAAAATACTTAACAAACATATGCTGTTGATAGAGAAATTGAGACTGAGACCTGACTGGTTATCAAGGCAGGGGCCATCAGTAATATTGGTAAGATCAGTCGGAATGTTCTGGAAAGGAGGTTTTAAGAGCTTGAATGGGAGAGAATGCCAAAAGGGAACTGAAGACAGAGCTCTGACTTCTCTTGAGCTTTTCAACTAGGGGGCAAAGAATTCCAGTGAGATGTGGTTGGAGAGGTGTCATCAAGGGTCCAGAGGAAGGTATTTTCTTTTAAATCCCCTTTAGTGAAGGAGGAGAGGGGAGGAAGAGAGGACAGTATAGGGAAATCAAGAGTGAGAAGAAGAGGAGCAAAATTCACATGTCATTTATTTATTTATTGCCTGGCACTCTTGAAGTGATTTACTAACCATTTACTTTTCAAGTCCTAGGTACTGTTGTTATCCCTGCTTTACAGGAGGAGACTGAGGCAGAGAGATGTGGGGTACGTAATCAATGTGCCATGTAGGGGGAAGGAGGCAGAGCTGGCACGTGAACCAAAGCAATCAAGTGCAAGTTAGGATTCTTTGTTCCTGAGCATTTTGACTTTTATTCTGTGTGAGAACTATTTTAGGAGTGGAATTACCTAAATTAGAAAATTTTTAAATGAAGAGTGAGCTCACTACCCCTCCAGAAACAATTGCATTTCATGAGTCATAAAAAGATGCCTTGATATTTTCATTGTCACATGATAATTAGCTAAAATGCTTCTTGCAGGCAATACATAAACAAGCAGGTACTAGTGGAAGATAGGACTTAAATTAGCACGAGTGATCTAGAAGACAACCCTTAGTCTTGTCATAAGGAAGCAGATAATCTGTGTTATAATTGGATTCTGGAAAGTAATATACTATCACCATAAGTTTTGTTATAAATATGATTTTTTTAAACCACATTATTGGGCTGGAGAGATGGCCTAGCAGTTAAGAGTGCCGACTGCTCTTGCAGAGGACCCAGGTTCGATCCCCAGCACTCACATGGCGGCTGAAAACCATCTTTAACTCCATTTTCAGGGGAATCCGACGCTCTCTTCTGACCTCTGCGGCATTGCACGACATGGGTGCACAAACCTACATGCAGACAGTACATTCATACACATATGAAAATAAATAAAATTTGAAAAGAACCCACATTATTACAAACACATACATACTGTTATATAAAACATAGGAGCAAAAGATAACAAAAGTTTGAAAATCAAAGGTACTTCATAGGAGCATCATGAAGAGTTAACTACTATTAGCATGTAGCTGCCTTATCTTTGGGGTATATGAAAGCGCATTTCCTTTCCAACCTTTGAATATATATTCTTTTTGCCACCCCTGGGAAGTAGGTAGCACAGCACTAAGAATCCCTGTGTATTAGATCAATACCATATCTTCAGCGCCAGAGCAGCATGACGAATAGCTAACACTGAAAGCAGATTGAATGCACCATGCAGAGGAAGGAGCTTCCTCTTGGGTTTTGCTGATCTCATTCCCTCCAAGACAATGCCTGTATCAACCTTGCTTCCAAATAATCTTTCTAAATCACATATTTGATCATTTTGTTCCCTCTATTTATAACTATCATAAATGTTTTACTTGGATTCCAAATTCGCTAAAAAAAAAATATGAAATTCTTCAGAACTAACTCTGAGTTTGGATTTCAAATTTCATCATAACACAACTTTTTCTTCTGCAGAATGTTGGTCTGAAGGACTCTTTTATTCTCAAGGTCTTGATAGGTCTAACTTCCTGTCTGAAACTTTCCTTGGAAGAAAGGGATTCAAATTCCCATGTGGATGTATTTGTGTATGTGAGATTTGTATATGTACATGAGGTATATGTGTATGACAGAGAGACAGAGAGATATAGAGACAGAGAAATAGATGGCACTTTGCACATATGCCTATCTGCTATGTACCAATGTTGATGCATTTTGATTACCTGAAATTTTAATAACACAATGTAATAGCCATTAAATCCTACTTGCACTCTACTGAGTATGCTATTGAAGTTTACAGGAGAGAATAAATGAAAACACATATTCAAAATATTGAAGTGGTTAAAAATAGTGAAGATAGGCTCACTTCTGTGGAACTCCTGGACTACAGCCAGAGGTAGGGACTGAGCCCAGGGGGGGCCAACCAAGGCTCAACTTCCTGCTGGGGCCTGTCAGGGTGTGGGCTCCTCTGTGCACCTCCATGGGACAAATGGACTACAGCCAGAGGTAGGGACTGTGCCCCAGGGGGGCCAGCAGAGGTTCAACTCCCTGCTCAGACCTGTAAGGATGCAGGCAATTCCACACACCTCTGTGCAACTCCTTGGTGACTGCAGCTGAGGTAGAAACTATGCACAGCAGGCCAAACCACTCCTCCCTCCCACCAGAGTGGCCATCGTTGTGGGAACAGCTATAGAGACTGCAGTCACAAGGTAAAGAAGAGACAGCAAACCTGCCACTCCTCAGTTAACCTAGAGGAACATCCCTTCAACCCAAAGAAGAAACACTCCAATTTCGCATCAGATTACAATCAACAAATCAAATCCACATGCCAAAAGCACAATGAAAAATGAACACCATGGGAAAAGCAAACAATAAATCCCCATCAAATTCTATCAGACCTATGGAAGACTCCAACAACAAGTTCTCCCTGGAGGTAACCCAGGACACAGATTCTAAAAGAACAATCAAAGAAATACTCAAAGAAATCAAAGAATGTAAAGAATAAATCAAAGACCTTAAAGAAGAGAATGACAAATTCTGGAAGGAACTAGAGTGAGAGAAGGATGAACACCAGAGGGAAGCAAAACACTGAAAAGATTCCAGGCTGAAATGAAACAGGAAACAGAGCAGAGACTCAAGTATCTAGAAGGAGAGAAATACAAGCTCCAGAAGGAAATGAAAATACTAAAGAAATCACAAGATGAAATGAAAAAGGAAATTGAACACACATATAATCAGCAGGAAAGAATGGGAGAAAACCTCAGTAACAGATTAGATGAAGCAGAAAAGAGAATCTCAAGTCAGGAAGATAAGATAGAAGAACTAGAATGCTTGAGAAAAGATTATGAAAAAATTAACACAACACAATATCAGCATGTGGCCCTGGGCGAGCAGACTTCACCCGTGTCCTGCAGAACACCAACCTGCAAAAGACCAGCCTAGGGAAGTGGCGGTGCAGAAGATCTAGCTGTGCAGCCAACATTGAGGCATCAGAACCCAAAGAAACAAACAAACAAACAAATCCACATGCCAAAGACACAGAAAAAAAAAAAACAACATGGGAAAAGCTCATAATAAATCCACACTGAAAAACAATTGTGGACATATTCAAACAAATTACAGAACTAAGGGAAGAGAATGAAAAACTCAAGAAGTACCAAGAGGGTGAAAATGATAATCATTGGAAAGTGCTAAGGGGAGAGCATGAAAAACTCAAGAAGGACCTAGAGGGAGAAAATGACAAACATTGGAAAGGACTGAAGGGAGAAAATGACAAACTCCAGAAGGAAGCGGGAATGCTGAAAAGATCCCAGGCTGAAAGGGAAAAAGAAAATGACCAATGAACCAAGGACCTACAAGATGAGAATGACAGGCTCAAGAAGGAAGTGGAAACACTAAAGAAATCACAGTAAGAAATGAAAAAGGAAATTGAACATTTATCCAATCAACAGGAAAGGATGGGAAAAAGCCTCAGAAGCAGAAAGGAAGAATCAGAAAAAAGAATATCAGACATGGAGGATAATATGGTCCAACTAGAATGCTCAAGTAAAAATTATGAAAAATTAAAAAAAACAAGAGTGGAACAACCAAGAAATGTGGGACACTATGAAAAAAACCAAACCTCCGCATCATAGGGATGGTGGAAGGAGAAGAATCCCAAGACAACACTATTTACCAGATCTTCAACAGGATAATAGAAGAAAATTTCCCCAAACTGAAAAAAAGACAAACCCATACAAATACAAGAAGCACATAGAACACCAAACAGACAAGACCAGAAAAGAAATTCCCCATACCATATAACTGTTAAAACACTAGATGCTCAAAACAAAGACAAAATACTGAAAGCCACAAAAGAAAAACAACAAGTTACATATAAGGGGAAGTCCATCAGAATCACAGCTGACTTCTCAGCACAAAGTATGAAAGCTAGAAGAATGTGGACCAAAGTATTCCCTGTACTAAATGACTTTAGATGCCAAGCCAGACTACTATACCCAGCAATAATGTCAATCATAGTTGAAGGAGAAAGAAGAATCTTTCATGACATGAACAAGATGAAAGAATACATGTCTAAGAAACCAAAACTTCAGAAAATCCTCCAGGCAATCTAAAGAACAGAGGAAAGAAGCAACTATCGCCTAAGCAATTAAAAAGAGAAAGCAACAAAATCATAACAGAGTAAATATAAACCTAGACCAAGAATGCAAACCAAAAATAAGGTAAAAAGAAGAAACACATATCTCTCAATAATAACCTTAAATACTAATGGTCTAAACTCCCCAATCAAAAGGCGTAGACTGGGAGAATGAATTAGAAAAGTGAACCCTTCTATATTCTGCCTACAAAAAACCCATCTCACCCTCAAGGACAGACACCACCTTAGAGTGAGAGGGTAGAAAAAAGTATTCTAAGCAAACAGTACGAAGAAACAAGCTGGAGTGGCTATTCTAATATCAGGCAAAATAGATCTTAAAGTTAAATTAATCAGAAGAGACAAAGAGGGCCATTACATCCTAATCAAAGGAACAATGAACCATGAAGACTTCATAATCCTAAATGTCTATGCACCAAACTCTGGTGCATCTAACTTTATAAACACAACTCTGCAGGACCTCAAGACACAGATCAATCCTAACACACGAATAGTGGGAGACTTGAACACCCCACTAAGCCCCTTGGATAGATCAACAGGACAAAAAATAAACAGACAGACATCAGAATTGAACACTACAATACACTAAATGGACTTCACAGACATTTACAGAGTATTCCACCCAAATACAAGAGAATATACTTTCTACTCATGGAATATTCTCCAAAATCGACCACAAGCTGGGGCACAAAAGGAACCTCAATAAATACAAAAGGATAGAAATTATTCCATGCATTCTGTCAGACTACAGTGCAATAAAGCTCAATATGAACACCAGAATAATTCCAACTAGCTACAGGAACACATGGAGACTAAACAACACAATCCAATGGATCAGGGAAGAAATAAAGAGCGAAATAAAAGTATTCATAGAACTCAACAAAAAGACAATACAGCATAACAAAACCTCTGGGATACTTTAAAGGCAGTCTTGAGAGGGAAATTTATAGCCCTAAGTACCCACATAAAAAAAAAAAAAACANTCCAAATGACCTATTTAGTACTCAGGTCTAAGACAATTCTCAAAATTTTTTGAATAACTTCCATTCTACCCTTGAATATCAAACTGATTCGTAGTCACATCACCATGTATAATTAGAGTTTAATAGCTTGTTGAATACAATATTAGTGATGTCAAAAAGACAAACTAAATTTCAAACTAGAAAAAATCTACTCAAGTATTACATTCAGTTTTAAAATCATTTTCTATCAGGACAACAGATATGTAAAACATTTTTAATATGTACGGGTAGCTCAATATTTATATATGTCCATTTCACCTGAGGCCGCAACAAGGTGTGTTGCACCCACAAAGGGATGGACTTAGAACTTTTGTTGTAAAACTAATTTTTATAGACTGTCCACATGTTGTATAGTACTGAGAATCTCCAGCTGTGCAACACAATTTCTTGTATATGCTATAACCACATTATATAACCACACTACTTTATACATACACCCATACATAAGGTTTTTAGAACTTAATTTTGATGATGGCAGTTTGTAAAGGTTGTAGTGAACAGAGGCACAGACATACATTGTTATCAGACACAGACATATACACACTGAAGAAAACACCATATTCTGTCCATCAATGGTCTGATAGATTCCTAATATGCTCTAACTATATTACAGAGCTGTTAACAGTATCATCCACATACATACACACATTTATCTACACATTCATACAAGAGATTTATATCCTAGTGTTTGTATTGAACAGACTCACACATCAGACATGAATGTTTTCATTCTTCAGAGATGTCATTTAAAGCATGTAGCCCCAATTGCATTCCCAAGGTTGAGGAAGCTAATATAGTTTTCTTATCATGCTGTCATTGATGTATTACACCTTTAGTTTTAAACTATTAACTTATTGAAATATTTTAACAAGTGATGGAAAAAAGAATTATATATCAAATTTGTACTGAAAGCTAGCCATAACTAAAGTTACAATAATTAAAGACAGTTTCTCCAAGGAAGGAGCTAAAGAATGAGGTGTCAGGAGACATTCAGTCCTTCCAAGGCAGTACAAAACCAAGACAATTCAGCAATGGACAATACCAAAAACATTTTAAGTTGTTTCACTGAAGGGAAGAGATAGCAGTTCACGGTCATCCAGGGGAAGCCATGTGCCACTCTACAGGTGCCAGAGTATGAATGAACCCAGAGATTTTTAAATCTGGTCAGGTGGATGGCAGCACAGCTGTCAAAAGCTTGGCTAAATAGGAGAAAGGAAAACAAACATCTGAAAAAACAACAACAACAACAACAAAAAACATCTGTTAGTGAAACCATAAGGGTCAAAAACCAGGTCTCCAGAGATTTGGAAAACAACCTGAAAGGAACTGAAGTTATAATACCGCAAACAAACAGCATTACTTTAAAACAGTTTAATTTGGAGATCAAATCCAGTCTTAACAGATAACAAATAAAATCTTTAGATAACCAGTTTAGATTTTTCTCTGCAGGAACTTAGGAACCCGGGTTCAAATCAGACCTTTAAAAAAAGTTTAAGCCGGGCATGGTGGCACATGCCTTTAATCCTAGCACTCAGCACTCGGGAGGCAGAGGCAGGTGGATCTTTGTGAGTTCAAGGCCAGCCTGGTCTACAGAGTGAGTTCCAGGACAGCTGGGGCTACAGGGAGACCCTAAAAAGATCCGCCTGCCTCTGCCTCCCAAGTGCTAGGATTAAAGGCGTGCGCCACCACAACTGGTGAGACCCTGTCTTAAGAAGACCAAAAACAAAACAAAACAACAACAAAAAGTTTAAGAGGTATGCAAAAAGTGAAAATTTTTGTGCACAGTATATAACAATGGAACCTTGCAGTGGCCAATTTTGACAGAAATCAACATAGAAAAACACACAAGCAATGAATCTCAGACACATGGGAGAACGGTTAACACACAGACAACTTGGACAGACACATGACTTAATTGAACAATGAAAGATCCCCTTTTTTCTAAAATCTCATAGAATAACTTGATGTTGAGGCACAGAAAGCTCTCAGTTTTCCGGTCTGCTGTACACTTTGGCTGTGCAGGGGTGTGGAACCATTAATTTTTCATTGTCACATTCACAACACAATCATTTAAAGTTTAAGACACATTTTTTAAATTTTATTTATTTCTGTATGTGTATGAATGTACTGTCTGCATGCAAGTTTATGCACCCGTGTCGTGCAATGCCACGGAGGTCAGAAGAGGGTCTCGGATTCCCCTGGAACTGGAGTTCTCCTGGAATTGGAGTTTCAGATGGTTCTCGGCCACCATGTGGGTGCTGGGGATCGAACCTGGGTCCTCTGTAAGAGCAGTCGGCGCTCTTAACCGCTAGGCCATCTCTCCAGCCCCTAAGACACATTTTTTAGTTAACTCAATTCTGTACTCAAAGCCCCCAAATACTGGGTGGTTTCACTGAATGCCTGTTCCACCTTAACTAACAGTCCTCCTTAAGTGAGGTCAGGTGCCTGGTATCTTACTATGATGGATCTTGAATTTTGGGGGGAATAGAGCAGCATGGGTTGTTTGTGTGGATGCTTACCTAGACAGGGCAGAGGAGGGAATGGGAGAGAAGGGCCAGGGGAGGGAGAAAGAAAGGGTTTCAGCCACAGTGGAGGGCACAAAAGGAAAGTTTACCAAGCAATGGTGTAGAGGGTGTGGTCCGGAGGCCCTGGCCTGCCAAAAATAACAGAATGAGAAAGAACAGGATAAGTGAAGCTAAAATTAAAAGAGCCTTTCAGCCAGCTACCTGGCAGGAGGCAGAAATGCACACAGGACAGGAAGTGCCATGGAGGACACAAAACAGTGCTGCATACACTTAGTAGGAGACTTCAATACTCCACTGAGCCCTTTGCACAGGTCAACTGGACAAAGAATAAACAGAGAGACATCTGAACAGAACAATACAATACACCAAATGGACTACACAGATATCTACTGAATATTCCACCCAAACACCAAAGAATATACCTTCTACTCATCACCCCATGGAACATTCTCCAAAATCAACCACATACTAGGACACAGAAAAACCCTCAACAAATATAAAAGGATCGAAATAATCCCATGCATCCTATCAGACCACAGTGCAATAAAGCTCAACATCAACACCAGAATAAGCCCTGCTGTCTACAGGAACACATGGAGACTAAACAACACACTCCTAAAGAATGAATGGGTCAAGGAAGAAATAAGGAAAGAAATAAAAGTATTCATGGAACTAAATATAAAAGACAATACAGGGGCTGGAGAGATAGCCTAGTGGTTAAGAGCACTGACATGACTGCTCTTGCAGAGGACCCGGGTTCAATCCCCAGCACCCACATGGCAGCTAAGAACCGTCTGTAACTCCAATTCCAGGAGAACTCCAGTTCCAGGGGAATCCGAGACCCTCTTCTGACCTCTGTGGCATTGCACGACATGGGTGCACAGACCTGCATGCAGACAGTACATTCATACAGATACAAAAATAAATAAAAATTTAAAAAAGACAATACAATACAACACAACAAAACCTATGGGATACTTTAAAAGCAGTCCTAAGAGGACACAAATAAATGATCTAACACTGCAGCTGAAAGCACTTGAAAGACTATAACAACTAAGTTCTAGACCCAAAATATAATAGGAAATAACAAAAATTAGAGCAGAGATCAATGAAAAAGAAACAAAGAAAATGATAAAAAGAATCAATGAATCCAAAAGCTGGTTCTTCAAAAGGATAAACAAGATAGATAGACCTCTAGCCCAGTTAACCAAAAGAAAGAAAGAGCAGCTCCAAATTGATAGAATTCAAGATGAAAAGGGAAATATCATGACAGACATCAAAAAGATTCAGACAATAATACAAGAATACTACTAAATTTGAAAACCTAAGAGAAATGGATGAATATCTGAAATCCTGGAATTCACCAAAGCTTACTCAAGAAGATATCGACAGCCTAAACAGACCCATAACATATGAGGAAACTGAAATTGTAACTCAATACTTCCAAACTAAAAAAGCCCAGGCCCAGATGGATTTACGGCAGAGTTCTATAAAACCTTTAAAGAGAACATACAACCACCATTACTCAACTTGTTCAAAAGAATAGAAATGGAGGGAAATCTCCCAAATTGTTTCTACGAAGCCAGTATCACTCTAATACCCAAACCAGGTAAAGATACAGCCAAAAAAGGAAACTATAGGCCCATTTCATTAATGAACATAGATGTAAAAATTCTCAACAAAATACTTGCAAACTGCACACAGGCACACATCAAAAAGATCATTCGCCATGACCAAGTCAGATTTATATCAGAGATGCAGGGATAGTTCAACATAGGCAAATCACTAAATGTCATAAAGCACATAAATGGGCTGAAAGACAAAAATTGATGCAGGAAAAGCCTTTGACAAAATCCAGCATACCTTCATGTTTAAAGTTCTAGAGGGAACTGGACTGGAGGGAACATTCCTCAACATCAAAGACATATATAACAAATACACAGCCAACATCATCCTTAAATTCACAGGGAAAAACAAAGGACCCCAGATAGCAAAAGCAATCCTGAGCAAAAAGAGCAACACAAGGGAGATAACCATACCTGATTTCGAACTATTTTATGGTTAACTCCTTTCTTCTGATTAACTCTTTCTTTTTCTTTTTTTTTTTTTTNATTTATACCAGAGATGCAATGATGGTTCAACATATGCAAAACAATAAATATCTTAAAACACATAAATGGGCTGCAAGACAATAAAAAAAAACACATATGGCTATCTCAATTGACACAGAAAAAGGCTTTGAAAAAATTCAGAATGACTTCATGTCTAAAGCCCTAAAGGAATTGGACTGGAGGGAACATCCCTCAACATAATCAAATCCATATACAAGAAACCTACAGCCAACATCATCCTAAATGGGGAAAAATTAGAAGCATTGCCCTTAAAATCAGGAACTTGACAAGGCTGCCCCCTATGTCCACTCCTCTTCAACAGTGCTTGAAACGCTTGCTACAACAATAAGACAAGAAAAATAACGAGTACTAACTGGAAAAGAGGAAGTTAAAATATCCCTTTTTGTAGACTATATGATAGTGTACCTAAGGGATGAAAAAAACTCCAACAAGAAACTTGTAGAAATGATCAAGAGTTTCAGTAAAGTAGCTGGATACAAAATTAACCAAGAAAAATCAGAAGCCTTTCTTTACACCAACAACAAACAAATGGAGAAGGAATAAAAGGATACCATCCCATTCACAATAACCTCAAAAAAATTACCTTGGAACAAACCTAACAGAACACACCAAAGATCTATAAAATGAAAAAATTTAAATCCTCGAAAAAGGAGATTGAAGAAGATACCAGAAGATGGAAATTCCTCCCATGCTCATGGATTGGAAAAATTAATATAGTAAAAATGTACATCCTAAAAAATGTACATCCTATACAAACTAATATACAAATTCAATTTAATCCCAATCAAACTCCCCATAAGTTTCTTCCTAGACTTAGAAAAAAAAATCCTTAAATTCATATGGAAAAACAAAGGAACCCAGATAGCCAAAGCAACCTTGAAGAAAAAGAGCAACACAGGGGAATTCCATACCTGACTTCAAACTATATTACAGGGCTATTGTAATAAAAAACAGCTTGGTAGTGGCACAAAAACAGACAAGTATATCAATGGAACAAAATTGAAGATGCAAACCTGAGAACATGCAATTTCACCCACCTCATATTTGACAAGGGGGCCAAAAAGACCCCATGGAGGAAAGACAGAATCTTCAGCAAATCGTACTGACAATACTGGATTGCAGCTTGTAGTAAGATGAAGCTGAACCCTTACCTTTCACAATGCACAAAAATCAACTCCAAATGGATCAAATACCTCAATGTGAAACCACAAACTCTGAAAATGATAGAAGAAAATGTTGGCGGTAAACTACAAGACATAGGCGTAGGAAAAGACTTTCTAAATCAGCTTCTGCATTGGAAACAAGGTCAACAATAGACAAATGGGACCTAATCAAACTCAAAAGCTTCTGTACAGCAAAAGAAACCATCAATGAAATGAAGACAAAACCCACAGAGTGGGAGGAAATCTTCACTAGTGTTACATCAGATAGTGCATTAACATCCAGAATATATAAATTACTCAAAAACCAAACGATCATGAATAAAAGACACTATCTAAAGATGGAGTAAAGAGCTGAATAGAGAATTTACAAATAAGAAGTGAAGATGGATGAGAAACATCTCAGAAAGTGTTCAACTTCACAAATAATTAAGGAAATGCAAATTAAAACCAGCTTAAGATTTCACCTTACCCTGGTGAGAATGGCCAAGATTAGGAAAACAAATGACACCAAATACTGGAAAGGTTGTGGGGAAAAGGGAACACTCATCCACTGCTGGTTGGAATGCAAACTCCTTCAGCCCCTATGGAAATCAGTGTGGAGAACTTTTAAAAAGACTGAAAATGAGGCTACCACCTGACCCAGTCATACCACTCCTGAGTATATACCCATAAGACTCATCCTGTCCCAAAGACACGTACTCATCTATGATTATTGCAGTTCTCCTCACAATAGCAAAAAGCTGGAAGCAACCCAAATGAGGGACCTTTGAGGGCAACCAATGAGTGGTTACAGAAAATGTGGTATATCTACATAATGGAGTTCTATGTAGCAGTAAATAAAGATGATATCATGAACTTTGCAGGTAAATGGATAGAACTAGAAGACATTATGCTAAGTGAAGTAACACAGTCCCAGAAAAACAAATGATGTATGGTGTCCCTCATTTGTGGATGCTATCACAAAATCCCTAGTTGCGAAGCAAACTGAGCATCATCTTTGTTATATTTCTTTTTTATATGAAAGCAGCAGTATGGTTAAAAGGTGAATCCCTTAATGGGCTTGCGAATTAACCTACCACTTATGTTCAGATTTTGTAATATTGGTATATGTGTGGAGGATATGTATGCATATTTTGAAGTAATATAAAATTAAAGGGGAAAGTATGAACAAAAAAAGACAGAGAAAGATGCAAAACATGAGTGACAGAATGCAGGAACAGAGGTGGGGTGGGGAGAATGGAAAGGGGAATGTATCTAAGTTGAAATGATGTATGAAATATGCAAAACATCAATAAAAATACCCATGATGATCAATTTTATTTATGAAACTGCTTACCTCAGCAAAAATATTTTGCATTTTGACAGGTGAGAGATGAGAACACACCTATTTCAGCACTCAAAGGTTTGTGTGGTTTCTGAGGTAAGAAATGCATTCATGCTTTTCTTTTCAGGGAATATTGGAATTGTAACATAACATAAAGGGTATCTCCAACCTGGGCAGTAGAATCAAGGGGGCTGACTGGTGAGACAGAGGGAATAGAGATGACTATGTAAAAACACGATAACATAATGAATAAATGGTTGATCTAGCAATTTCAGTTGAGTATCTTCACAAGCCTTCTCTCACTTAAAGAAATGAATCTAACTGGAGAAATTATAAGCATCCTGTGAAGCAGCAAAGCCAGACATTGCGGCTTCAGTTCTCTTCAGTTCCATCACTGATTAAGCTACATTGCTCACGTAGATCCTAAATAGCTAACAGTAGCTCTGGAGCAGAGCAGATAACCAGGAGGAAAGTGCACATATATGACTAGCAGTTGCTAAATATATATATATATATATATATATATATATATATATATGTATGTGCATATGTGTGTGTGTGTGTGTGTGTGTGTATGTGTGTGTGTGTGTGCGCATGTGTGCAGGTGCCCACTGAAGCCAGAAGAGCACATGAGATCCCCTGGAGCTGGAGTTACAGGCAATTGTGAGCCACCTGATGTGGGTGCTAGGAACCAAACTTGGGCCCTGTGCAAAAGCAACAGAAGCTCTTAACTGCTGAGCCATCTCTTCAGCTACACATTTATTTTGAAATCTCTCACATCCTGAGCATCCGGGGTACTGAGCAGGACCGCTGACTTCCTCTCTCCATCCCTGTCACAGTAAGACAGAGC
>VZQC01007135.1:789581-858429 GCA_009823505.1 Rhizomys pruinosus | reverse complement strand
GGTGGGGGGAAGGGAAAGGGAAATATGCCTGAACTGAATTGGAAAATGATGTATGAAATACACAAAGCATCAATAAAAAAATGAAAAAAATAAAATATACTATTTGTAAATCTGCATGAATAATACTAAGCTGGAGAAATTTCTGCTAGCCTATAGAATAGCATAGACAGAAGCTACATTCTTATGGGGGAAAAGGTCACAGATAATCCTGAAAGTATATAATCAAGGATGAATCACATAACTAGAATGACAACCATTGCCTGATATTCCCTGTGTAATGCTTGTTTAAAGGCCTTTCCACAGTTTGGTGCTTATTCCTAGTGGAGGCCATGGCTTGTGGTAACATGATCTGTCATGAGATGCTGAAACAAGCTGACATTTTCCACATGTAAATCCTCTGCTTTGTAATGTAAGAACAATTACTTTTATGAACAAAACCTTTCCAATCCACCATTTCAAATCCTCCTCTTGCCATGTCATAGTCAAAACATCTGTCTATTAAATCCAATGTGAAATATACTAAACCAAGTGTATTTGGTTTGGAACATCTGCTTCTGTCTGCTGGTATGAGAACTATTCAAAATTAAATGGGTCAGTCTGCAGGCCTTTCATGAAAACATTTTAGTCACATTCATGGGGATTATCAAATAGCCCACAGTTTTGACTGTTATTTCAGGTTCAAGTAGAATTCAGAGTTCAAGAAGGGATTCAATCAAAATGATGGCAATAATAACCCCTGTTAATGTGATGAATAAAACTGTTCTGTTTTACTTTTATGTGAGAAGGTTGCTATGCTGATTTTAATTATTATATAAATGCACTGTAATGGCTTTTCCTACAGTGAGTACTCCTTACTTTTAGCATTACTTATGTTTTTCTCTGTTTTCTTTTATGTATTCCTGGTGATATCATCATTGTCTCCTATCAAATGTGAAACAGGTGAGGAAACACAAAGCATGAATTCAGGAGACTGCAGATTATGCTATCTCCATGCCAATGTCTTTACACAATTCTCACAGGACAATGAAACTGTATTTGGATTTATTTCCAAGAAATAATTCACTAATAAACATAAGCTTGTGGCAAAGTTACCTCAGGAAAATTTTAGTAAAATATCTAAGAAATATAGTCAAGCAAACACCTCTCTTCACTGTGTGTAACCAACTGTTCTCTCATAAACTAACAAGTAGTTTCCTAAAGTGGCAAAGTGAGATGGGACCCCACATGACATCCCCACACATGACATTCCCTGGTCACTTTCCTTATATAGTTTCCTTTCTAATGTACATCAGTTAATTTAAGTAGAAAGAATAATTTGGAACCAGAAAAGCTTTTCCTGAGTTCTAATTGAGTTCTTTGAATTTAATTTTTTTTCTTTTTATTTTATGTGTATGAGTGTATTGCCTGTAGATGTTTAAGGCCACCCATATCATGCAATGTCTGAGGTCAGAAGAGGACATTGGATCTCCTGGAACTGGAATTACGGATGATCGTCAGCCACCTTGTGGGTGCTGGGAACTAAACCCAGGTACTCAGCAACAGCAGCCAGTGCTTTTAACTGATAAGCCATGTCACCAGCCCTCTTAATAAAGTTCTTATAAAACACCGACTTATGTACTCGGGCAAGTAGACTATTTCTTCTCATCTCCCTTGATTCAAAGAGTCAATATGAGCTGCCTTTCTTACAAAATGTGGAGAAAGTTGCAACCGAAATGATGTCATTCAGTCACCAAATGTCCTGTCTGTGCTAAGCTTTATTTGAGGTGTGCATGCTCCTTTAAAATGTCCCCAATTAATCATGCTTCTGGGTCTTTGCTAGTGACAGATAAGTGGCTTTGCTCTTCCTCCCATCAGAAGTGGACCCCTGAATCTTCACTAGCCTAAAGACTTGCTTTGGCCCATAACATACAACAGAAATAATTTTCTGTAATTTTCTACCTGGCCTGCTGTGATTTGCATATATGGTGTGCCTGTGGGCTCATGTGACCAGCTGATGGGACTTGTCTGGATTGTGAGAGCTCTGACTTCATCAATGGGTTAGATCGAGTCATAATATTTTCATATTTGTTTTAATAACTAAATGTGTTCTTTGGCAGTTCCATACATGTATGTAATGTATTCTGAATGCTCTCAGCCCCTGGTCACTCAGTCCCCTCTCACTCCCTGTCAATTACTCTTCTTCCTACAGATCCCTTTCCCCAATTCTCTTTTTGCTTTGTTTTCAGGTCCACTGAGTTTAATCAGCACCATCTCTGTGGCCATGGGTGTGAAACTGTCCACTGGTGCTCAGTGGGCTGACCTGGAAAACACAACTGGAGACATTTAGAGTCAATCTGGTGATGTTCTTTGGAACTTGTGGAGTCTTAGGAGACAGGGCCTAGTCTGAGGAGGTGGTCACTTTAGGTGTTCTTTGAAAAGCATCTCTTACTCCTAGGCTCTCTATGTATTCTGCTTCCTGTCCAAAATGAGGTGAACTCCCAAAGGAGCTCCAGCATATTCTTTCTTCCTTGACACTTTCTCTCGCTTTAGGACCAGCAGCAATAACGCCAAGGAAATATGAACTAAAGTCTCAGAGCTGCCTTTCCTCCATTTAACCACAGTGATGTGAAACCAATGAAGACAGGGCCCTCTGATGCTCAGGGGAGAGGAAGGCTGCTGGAGGTTGAAAAGCCAAATATAAAGAGAAGTCACATACAGTTTCTGAGCCAGCTAGCTCTAGATGAATGCTTGTAAAACAGAGACTGTAAGACTTCTCTGAGATTTGCCTAAATTCCTAACCCACGTAGTCATGGATAATACTGTGGTTTTAAGGTTTAGCTCATGAAAGTGGCATGGTTTACTATGTTCACATGGAAGCAATGAATAACATGATTTTCACTATCAACATTCTTAGAGAAATGATCTGAAATAATAATTCTATGTGAGATAATCTCATTAACTGCAAACCGTGGATCACAATAGTCTGGAATTTATAGTCAGTAGTTCACAAACCCCTGAGCTGACATTGCCATTATAACTAGCAACTACATCATGAAACCCTCCCCTATATGTCAAGGAGAAGAAGGAATAAAAGAAAACAGAAAAAAATGAGTATAACATTAGAGTTCTGCTTTATGTGGTGAGTTGCATCTCCCTCCAAAGTCACCAATAAATGGCTGTTATTTCCTAGTAGTCCAACAGACTATTTCTAAGTGTAGGATCTGTAGACTTTACTCAGCTGGATATATTTTTCAAGAAGGTCAAAACTATTCCTATTGTAACAAAATCTTTAGTTTCTCACATTAATAGAAATAAGATTTAAGTTTATATTAAGCATTGCATAATAGCCTTCTGAAAGAGTTGGGCCAGCTCATAGAATTTCAGTACTTTTAGGAAGTTTAGAGTTGATCTGTTCATAGCTTCTAATATGGCGTCTAACAGGTCTGGTCCCGTACTGGCTCAGTTCATCTACCTGAATCACAGCGTAGGCCAAGCTGGAGGTCTCCTTTCAATTAGTTCACTCAGTGCTGTCATTCAGACACAGTTGCAAGTCCCTGAGTCCTTACCAAGTCCTTGAAATCTAACATAGGATTCCCTAATACCAAAGACACAGAAAAGAGAAATTATTGTATTTCTCATACCATCACAGTTCTTATCTCTTGTGTTAAAATATATTATGTTGTCATTTAAATCTAGGCCTAAACTTTTTCATAAAAGAGACCATCCAATTAGCTTACTTTTAAAAATATCAATAGAATAATTTACTCTAGCAAAGTGTACAAAAAGGACCAAGTGGCATTTGACAAATGAACTGACAATTTAATTGATCCAATACGAGCTTAATTCACAATTTATTATTTATGATATTTGAGTAAAGCCTAATTCCTAGCATAAAATAAACGATCTGAGAGGAAATACCAGGCAAGTGCGGACCATCTTTGGGATGTGTCATGTCGTAGCAAAAGCATCAAGACATTCTCTCATGAATTAATTTTGCTTTCATGATGTCCACTCTGCTTCATTCATCTCTGAGCAAAACTAGTTAAAAGCAGAGATTGCTATTTTAAAGCCAATCTTGTTTAACTTTAGTATCTTGTTATGAGGTGAAGAACCCCTCTGAGGCATGAAAAGCAAACAACAGAAATATGTTTATTGGCTCAAGGATTGGAGCTGGCCCAGCAAAAAAGAACTTGGTAGCTTGTCCTGGTTGCTGTGTACACCCTGCCTTGGGCTACACCTTGCACAACTGAAATGTCACTGAATGATTCAAGTGTTTATGTCACATCTCCTTAACTCTGTCAGGTTTCCCAAGAAAATTATTTAAGGTTGGGCCTTAAATAATCTTAAATAATCTTTAAAAAGTCTTCCTTTGTAGTTCCTACCAAAAACTATATTTACAGAAGAAAATCAATGGTAAAAGAATAAAACTGATGTTTAGAGCTGATTGCTGCCTTTCCCTGGGTAGTAATTTTGTGTTGTGCCAACATCCTTCTCTCAAAAAGAAAATAAAGGAAAGACACTGACTCAAATCAGAGCATCTGGGCTTGTAATGGAACTGGCCCCAGTAGTCTCTGCATTTAAATAATTATTTATTTTTGATAGTTTATTCATATCTTGAATGTTTAGACATAATTTTCAGCATTACTTTTATTCTTTATTCTCTTTCAGCCTTACTAGTTCTCTTCTTCCTAAATATTCCCCTTCCTATACCTAGTGTGTGTGTGTGTGTGTCTGTGTGTATGTGTTGTTTGCAGGTCCTGTAAAGGTAAACACAGCTGGCGTGTGTGTCTGAGTGTCTGTGTTGTTTGCAGGTCCTGTAAAGGTAAACACAGCTGGTGTGTGTTCACCATACATGTCCACAAGACATTATTCTATGATGGTCTTCTCCATCTACCATACATCTACAATACATGACCACAAGACATTATTCTATAATGGTCTTCTCCATCTACCATACATCTACCATACATGTCCACAAGACATTATTCTGTGATGGTCTTCTCCATCTACCATACATCTACCATACATGTCCACAAGACATTATTCTGTGATGGTCTTCTCCATCTACCATACATCTACCATACATGTCCACAAGACATTATTCTGTGATGGTCTTCTCCATCTACCAGCTCTTCCAGGCTTTCTGACTCCTTTTCTGCAATGTTTCTGTGGCCTTGGAAGAGATAATATGGATGTCTGGGTCGGAGCTGAGCAATTACTTGCCATTTAGTCTTACAATTTGACAAGCTGGGACATGCTGCATTAACCATCACCCTCTGCAGTGAAGCTCATGACTGGCTAAAAAGCAACAGAAATCTATGAGTATAACACAACATTCAGGAGGCAATTTGGCTATGTATTCATTTTGCACAGAAACATGAGTAGTATATTCCCCTAGGCCTGTGTCCTCCCAACCACAGGCCTCTGACCTGTACTCCATCCTGTGGGCCAGGCCCTCACATCAATCAGAAAATCCCCAAACATCCTTCATTCTTGCACTGTTAGACACATTTGCTTGGCTAGTCAAAACTGGAGCATGCAGGATCCAGACCTGGTAGGGCTTTCCCCCCAGCACTCTGAGTTGCAATTTCCAACAGTATAAAAAAGCTCTCCAGCAGGGAGGAGGCTTCTAGTTCCATTCCCACCAGATTCAATATGGTACCTTCAGGAGGGCTTTGTCCATCCAGTGCTGGTAGAAAACAGAGAGCTATGGCAATAACCTGTCTTCTTTGAGAGGCCTCTCCAGTATTTGAGTAAACAGCTCATGGGGAGGTGTCTGACACTTGCGCTGGGATTTGTGTTTTTAAACCTTTGGCTTCTGGGAGTGGTGTTATCAATTCATTCAAGTACTTTTATTCAAGCTCATTTATTAAATTATATTTTAGGTAGTTTCTATAGTTGTAGGTTTCTGCATTTTAAGAAATATTTCAGGCATTGAGGGATCTATAACCTATAGAAAGTTAAGGCTAATTGTCATTTAGATATACTCATTGTAAGCAGATGAGGAGTGGTGGCCTGTGAGATGGCAGCAAAGGAGGGGATCATTTAGGATATAGTGCTCTAGGGAGCACTTCATCGACAGCTCTCCAGTCTCAAGGTTCTTCTCACGTACAGCTGAACCTGCCATAGATCCTTGCCATAAGTCCTCCAGGATGCAGGGAAGAGGAAGAGAGGGAAAAAATGAGGAGACATTGGCCAGAGTTTGCTAAATAATACGTGGTTTACAAATGAGCCCTTTTCCTCCCTTCTGAGGTTTGTCGGGAATGTTTCTGGCTGACCTGTGTCATTTTTACAAGTTAGGTCTTTGCTCTTCTATCAAAGGCTCTTTCTATTGAGAAAGTAACAGAATAGTACATTTAAATAGTACATTTTAACCTGAAAGTGTTCCACAAGGCAGATGCTTTGTGACAACTGGCATATTTTTGCTCTCAGAATGATCTCTACTTTCAAATGCCTAATTAAATTTTAGAGGTCCCCTGCTTAAATAAAGATTTATTAGCTGTTAAAGTTACAACATAATTCTTCTGCCATCTACATGCTATACTTGAGCATATTTATAAGCAGACTACTTTATCCACTATAAAAATATGAGTGATTTAATGCTGTTGTGTTACCGATGTCAATTACCAAAATTCAGCCCACAATAGAGCTTGCTGAAGTTGCTGTTACTTGACTCTCAGGCTGTCAATTTGCTTGAGGAAAAGGGGCCATGAATTTCAGCTATTAAGTGTTTGAACTAGTTAAGTTAATGGAGGCAATAAGCAGGTTGGGAACTCTGAGAACAGAGACAACCAAGGGCATCCACTGTCAGGTCATACGGCATTGTTAGTGGGTAAATAAAGGCATAGGTGTAGCATCATGTATGTGCTTAGAGAGATTCTCCAAGCTTACAAAGACTGGAAGTTGTGTTTTGAAAAACACAGTCTAACACTAATAGACTTACAAACTCAGCTTTGATCTAGAATTTTTAGCTGAAATTTGGCAACTCAAAAATTTGGCCATGTCCCTACAACATTCAGAATTACTTTTGGGGTCATTTGAAACTTTAGAAGTTCTTTTTAATGAGTGAATTTTTAAGCATGAGTTGCATTGTTCCTCTATTTCTCTATTGAGTTCATCTAATCAGAACTATAGTCTTCAATGAGCCCAGCTCCTGACAGCTGGGCAAGAGTGTTAAGAAGCCAGGCGAGTTAGGGCTATGTAGTGAAACTGTCTAAAGACAATGATCACTGCTGGATAAGGGAGAGATGGTCTTCTTTAAGCGAGTGACACTAGATAGTCTGAACAGGATCCAGTGGATAAACTCACACCGAAGGACATCTGAATATTCAGTCCTAACTTGATAGGCTTTAACATATATGACTATATGACAGAATATATGACACCCTATGGGCAGGCTACGTGGTTGCAGAGACGGAAGGAGGGCTGAACAGGATTAAGATGTGCTTATGAAATCCACGAAAGTTCAATGAGATATATGTGAAAAATAAAAAAGGAGAGAGAGAGAGAGGGAGAGAGAGAGAGAGAGAGAGAGAGAGAGAGAGAGAGAGAGAGAGAGAGCCATTGACCTGAAGGCGGAAGCACCCTCTGAGACAAGAGGGGATAGAAAGGCAAAGTAGAAGACATATTTTCCCCTTACTAAACTGGAACAGGAGGCTAGAAGATGGCTCAGTGGGTTAAGTGCTCACTACGCCAGCCACCCCATGTACACTGGCTGCAGTAGAAGGTACTTGTAATCTCAGTGCTAGTGAGACAGAGACCGGACAGTCCAGGAGATGTGGCCATTCAGTCCAGCCAAGTGGTGAGCTCCAGGTTCAATGACATGGTCTGTCTCGAAGAAAAAATAATAGATGATAGAGCATCGATTCAGACTTGCTGCCAAGGTCTTCCTCTGAGCTGGAGAATAATCTGAATGGAAAGCTGGCTGCTTCCATTTCACTCTGAGATAGGTTTCTACTCTACTAAACCAAGTGGAAGTGTTTGATGAAAATTTAAACCACCTAAACCACAGGGGACCCAGGGCTTCATCTGTCTCCCCCCACCCTTTGCATGCCATGCCCCTCTCTCCTTCTTAAAGTACTTCAAAACAGAGTTGTCTCTCTGAATTTATAACATTTGACAAAGCTCAACATATCTCGTTGTTTGATAAGAAATGGAAAATACTTTTTTGTTTTATTGTATTTGAAGAAAGTATTTCAAATAGAAAATAGATTATATTAATTAATACTAATCTACAAAAAAGATGAAAAATGATAGAGGAAGTCAACCACTGATCTCCACATGAAAATGCATACACACACATTCACAGACACATGTGTGTGCACAGGAGCGTGCACTAATGTGAGCATATAAACACAGCCACAGACATATGTGTATGCATAATAGCATGCACCAATGTGAGCATATACACGCATCCACAGACACAGTTGTGTGCATAGGAGCATGCACCAACATGAGCATATGCACACATCCACAGACACACGTGTGTGCATAGGAGCGTGCACTAATGTGAGCATATAAACACAGCCACAGACACACGTGTGTGCATAGCAGCATGCACCAACATGAGCATATACACACATCCACAGATGTGTGTGTGGACAGGAGCCTGCACCAACATGAGCATATACACACATCACAGACACACATGTGTGCATAGGAGTGTGCACCAACGTGAGCATATACACACATCCACAGACATATGTGTGTGCATAGGAGCATACACCAATGTTAGCATGTACACACATCCACAGACACATGTGTGCATAGGAGCGTACACCAACATGAGCATACACATACATACACAGACACATATGTGTATAGGAGCATGCACCAATGTGAGCATATACACACATCCACAGACACACATGTCTGTGTAGGAGCATGCACCAATGTGAGCATGTACACACATCCACAGACACAAACGTGTGCATAGGAGCATGCACCAATGTAAGCATATACACATATCCACAGACACACATGTGCACATAGGAGCATGCACCAACGTGAGCATATACACACATCCACAGACACATGTGTGTGCATAGGAATGTGCACCAACGTGAGCATATACACACATCCACAGACATGGGTGTGTGCATAGGAGCATGCACCAATGTGAGCATATACACAAATCCACAGACACACGTGTGTGGGTTGGAGGGTGCACCAACGTGAGCATACACACACATCAACAGTCACATGTGTGTGTGTAGGAGTGTGGACCAATGTGAGCATATACACACATCCACAGACACATGTGTGTGACTGTAGGAGGGTGCACCAACATGAGCATATACACACATCCACAGACACATGTGTGTGCATAGCAGCATGCACCAACATGAACATATACACACATTCACAGACACATGTGTATGTGTAGGAGGGTGCACCAACGTGAGCATATATGCACATTTAATCACACGCAAAATAAACTAGAAGGTTTGAAAGGCATTAACGTCTAATTTGTAATTCAAATACAAATTTCAGGCTCAACATCTTAAACCCTCACAGGCATAGATCACAGCAGAGGGTGCAGGTCAGTCCTGTAGTAGCGTAGATCACAGCAGAGGGTGCAGGTCAGTCCTGTAGTAGCATAGATCACAGCAGAGGGTGCAGGTCAGCCCTGTAGTGGCATAGATCACAGCAGAGGGTGCAGGTCAGTCCTGTAGTAGCATAGTTCACAGCAGAGGGTGCAGGTCAGTCCTGTAGTAGCACAGATCACAGCAGAGGGTGCAGGTCAGTCCTGTAGTGGCATAGATCACAGCAAAGGGTGCAGGTCAGTCCTGTAGTGGCATAGATCACAGCAGAGGGTACAGGTCAGTCCTATAGCAGCGAGAGCAGCGTCAGAGCTTGAAAGCTGCCATTGACTGACTTTCTTGGACTATCACCCAAAGTCCTTCCAAATAACTTTAATAAAAAATTTATTGAGTGCATTTCATACAACATTTCTTAATCGAATTTAGACTCATTTCCCCATCCATGCCCGCTCCTCATGCCCCCGCTGCCAGAGCTCATGGATTCTGTCATACATGTTGAGTCCTGTGTTACATCTTTTTCTCAGTCTTTTATAACCTTTTCGGTGCACAAGTTTACTTTTTTTTTTTTTAAAGGCGTGCGCCACCACGCCCGGCATTGAATTTTTTTTTTAAATTTTATTTCCGTATGTGTATGAATGTATTGTCTGCATGCAGGTCTGTGCACCCTTGACGTGCAACGCCGGGGAGGTCAGAAGAGGGTGTCGGACTCCCCTGGAACTGGAGTTCTCCTGGAATTGGAGATTCAGAAGGCTCTCGGCTGCCATGTGGATGCTGGGGATCGAACCCGGGTCCTCTGCAAGAGCAGTCAGCGCTCTTAACCACTAGGCCATCTCTCCAGCCCCACAAGTTTACTTTTATTGTCAGTTCTTTGAATAGGTTTTTCTCTCTTTTTTGTTCCCTTTGATTTTATATTATTCCAATATATGTATATATACACTTCAGACATAAATCAAAATTACAAAATCTGAAAATAAACTATAGGTTAATTCCAATACACATTTAGAGATTCACATTTTGACAGTAAAGTTGCATGCAGGTAAAAAGAAGTATAACTTTACAATCTTTTGTTTTAGAATATGAATATATGTCTTCCACCCACATATGATAATTACAATGTGTAAATAAAACTGGTAGGTCAATTCCAGAGCCCATTAAGAGATTCACATTATAATAGCACAGTTGCTTTCAGATATGATGAAATATAATAATAAAGTCGCTCAGTTTGCCTACCAACTGGGGATTTAGTGTTAGCATACACAAATGAGGGAAACCATTCAATTTTTTTTTCTGGGACTGTTACATCACTTAGCATAATGGCTTCTAGTTCCATCCATTTACCTGCAAAGTTCATGATGCCATCTTTCTTTACTGCTGCATAGAACTCCATATTTGTACCACATTTTTGTTATCCAGTCATCAGTTGAGGGGCATTTGGGTTGATTCCAGGTCTTTGCTATTGTGAAGAGAGCTGCAATAAACATAGCTGTGCATGTATATTTGTGGTAGGATGAGTCTTTTGGGTATATACTCAAGAGTGGTATGGCTGGGTCAGGTGGTAGGCTCATTTTGAGTCTTTTAAGGCTTCTCTACACTGCTTTCCACAGTGGTTGTACCAGTTTACATTCCCACCAGCAGTGGAAGAGTGTTCCCCTTTCCCCACAACCTCTCCAGTATTTGGTGGCTTTTGATTTCTTGATTGTGGCTAGTCTTACTGGAGTGACATGATACTTTAGTGTGGTTTTTATTTGCATTTCCTTAATTATTAATGGTGTTGAACACTTTTTAAGATGTTTCTCAGCCATCTTTAATTTCTTACTGGTAAAGTCTCTGTTCATCTCTTTACTCCATCTTTTTAGTAGATCATTTTTTTTTTTTACATCTTTGTTTTTTAAGTAGTTTCTATATTCTGGATGTAAATGCTCTGTCAGATGTATCAGTGGTGAAAGCTTCCTCCCACTCTGTGGGTTTTCTCTTCACTTCCTTGATTGTTTCTTTCATTGTACAAAAGCTTTTGAGTGTGATGAGGTCCCACTTGTCAGCTGTTGTCCTTATTTCCTGTGCAGCTGCTGTTTGATTTAGAAAGTTTTCCTAGGCCTATGTCTTATAGGTTGCTGCTGACTTTTTCTTCTATCACCTTCTGGGTTTCAGGTTTCAAGTTGAGATCTTTGATCCACTTGGAGTTTATTTTTGTACAGGGTGAGAGGTAGGGGTTTAATGTTGTTCTTATACAAATGGTGATCCAGTTATGCCAACACCATTTGTTGAAGATGCTATCTTTTCTCCATTGAGCTTTCTTGGCACCTTTGTCAAATATGAGGTGACTGAAGTTATATGAGCTCAAGTTTGCATCTTCAATTTTGTTCCATTGGTCAATGGGTCTGCATTTTTGCCAGTACCAGGCTGTCTTTATGACTATAGCCTGTAATATAGCTTGCAGTCTGGTAAAGTATTCACCCGTGAAATGTGCTTTTCACTCAGGATTACTTTAGTTATTCGGTGTCTTTTGTTTTTCCATATGAACTTAAAGATTTTTTCCAAGTCTATGAAGAAGCTCATGGGGATTTTGGTTAGGATTGCATTGGATCTGTAATATAAATTTGGGTAGAATGGACATTTTTACTATACTAATTTTTCCAATCCATGAGCATGGGCAATCTTTCAATCTTTTGATGTCATTTTCAATCTCTTTCTTCAGGGTTTTAAAATTTTCATTGTAGAGGTCTTTGGTGTCTTTGGTTAAGTTTATTCCTGGGTATTTTATTTTTTGACCCTATTGTAATTGAGAAGGTCTCCTTCTATTCCTTCTCCAGTTGCTTATTGTTGGTGTAAAGAAAGGCTACTGATTTTTCTAGGTTTATTTTGTATCCTGCCACTTTAATGAAACTTTTAATAGTTTCTAAGAGTTTTCTTGTGGAGTTTTTAGCATCCCTTAGGTAAACTATTATATCATCTGCAAAAAGGGATAGTTTTACTTCCTCTTTTCTGATTAGTACTCCTTTAATTTTGCTTTCTTGCCTTATTGCCCTAGCAAGCATTTCAAACACTATATTGAAGGGGAGTGGCAATAGTGGAGAGCGAGCCTTGCCCTGTTCCTGCCTTTAAGGGGAAGGCTTCCAACTTTTCCCCATTTAGGATGATTTTGGCTTTGGGTTTCTTATATATGGTTTTGATTACATCGAGGAATGACCCCTCCAGCCCAATTCCCTTAAGGACTTTAAGCATGAAGGGATGCTGGATTTTGTTGAAAGCTTTTTCTGCATGGATTGAGATGATCCTGTGGTTTTTGTCTTTCAGTCCATTTATGTACTTTATGATATTTATTGATTTACATATGATGAACCGTCCCTGCATCTCTGTCATGAATCCAACTTGCTCATGATGGATTACTTTTTGATGTGGATCTGTTTGTGATTTGCAAGTATTTTGTTGAGAATTTTCACATCTGTGTTCATTAATGAGATGAATCTATAGTTTTCTTTCTTGTTTGTGTCTTTGCCTGGTTTTGTTATTAGAGTGATGCTGGCTTCATAGATGGAATTTGGGATATTTCCCTCTCTTTGTATCCTTCTGAAAAGTTTGAGTAGTAATGGTTGTAAGACCTCTTTAAATGTTTTATAGAATTCTGCTGTGAAACCATCTGGGCCTGGGCTTTTTTTCAGTTGGGAGGTTTTTTATTACATCTTCAATTTCCTCAAGTATTATGGGTCTGTTTAAGCTGTCAGTCACTTCTTAGTTAAGCTTTGGTGATTCCCAGGATTTCAGATAGTCATCCATTTCTCCTAGGTTTTCAAACGTAGCAGAGAATAGTTTTTTAAAATATTCTTGTATGATTGTCTGGATCTTTTCTTTATCTCTTGTGATGTTTCCCCTTTCATCATGAATGCTATTGATTTGGAGTTGCTCTTTCTTTCTTTTGGTTAACTGAGATAGATAAACGTCTGTCTATTTTGTTTATCATTTCAAAGAAACAGCTTTTGGATTCATTGATTTTTTTGTATTGTTTTATTTGTTTATATTTCACTGATTTCTGCTCTGATTTTTGTTATTTCTTCCTGTCTGTTGGGTTTAGGGTTCATTTGTTGTTGTCTCTCAAGTGTTTTTAGCTGCAGTGTTAGACCGTTTATTTGTTCTCTTTCTTTTTTTTTTTTTAATGTGGGCAAGTAGGGCTATAAATTTCCCTCTTAGGACTAACTTTTATGTATGTATCCCACAGGTTTTGCTGTGTTGTATTGTCATTTTAGTTTAGTTCCAGTAATGCCTTTATTTCATTCTTTATTTCTTCCCTGACCCACTCATTATTCAGGATCATGTTGTTTAGTCTCCATGTGTTCTTATAGTTAGTATGGCTTACCCTGGTGTTAATATTGAGCTTTATGGGATGGAGAGATAGCCTAGTGGTTAAAAGCACCTACAGCTCTTGCAGAGGACCCGGGTTTGATCCCCAGCACCCACATGGTGGCTGAGAGCCGTCTTTAACTCCAGTTCCAGGGGAATCCGATGCCCTCTTCTGACCTCCACGGCATTGCATGAAATGGGTGCACAGACCTGCATTCAGACAGTACATTCGTACACATTAAATAAATAAATAAATAAATAAATATTGAGCTTTATTGCACTGTGGTCTGCTAGAATGCATGGGATAATTTCAATCCTTTTGTATTTGTTGACATTTCTTTTGTGTCCCAATATGTGGTTGATTTTGGAGAATGTTCCCTGGGTCACTGAGTAGAAAGTATATACTCTGGTGTTTAGATGGACTATTCTGTAGATATGTGTGAGGTCCATTTGGTGTATTGTATTGTCCAGTTCTGATGTCTGTCTGCTTTTTGTTTTGTCCAGTTGACCTATCCAGGGGGCTCAGTGGGATATTGAAGTCCCCCACTATTAGCATGCTGGGATTAATCTGTGTCTTGAGGTCCTGAATGGTTGTGTTTAAAAGTTCAGCTCAGTGCACCAGAGTTTGGTGCATAAACATTTAAGATTGTGAAACCTTCCTGGTTAATTGTTCCATTGATAAGGATACAATGGCCTCCTTTGTCTTTTTGGATTAATTTTAATCTGAGGTCTATTTTGTCTTATATTAGAACAGCCACTCCTGCTTGCTTTTTGGTACCATTTTCTTAGAATATTTTTCTGTCCTTTCACTCTAAGGTGGTATCTGTCCTTGAGGGTGAGATGGGTTTCTTGCAGGTAGCATAAAGATGGATTCTGTTTCCTAATCCATTCTCCCAATCTATGTATTTTGATTGGGGAGTTTAGACCATTAATATTTAAGGTTATTATTGAGAAATGTGTGTTGTTTCCTTTCACCTTATTTTTCATTTGCATTATTGATCTATGTATTTGTTTACTCTGTTATGCCTTTGCTAATTTCTCTCTTGGGTTGCTTAAGGATAGTTGGTCCTTTCCTCTGTTCTTTGAATTGCTTTGAGTATTTTCTGAAGTGTTGGGGTTTTTTGACATGTGTTCTTTCATTTTGTTTATGTCATGAAACATTTTTCTTTCCCCTTCAACTATGACTGACATTTTTGCTGGGTATAGTAATCTGGGTTGGCATCTAAAGTCATTTAGCACTGGAAATACTTTGGTCCATGTTCTTCTGGCTTTCATAGTTTGGACTAAGAAGTCAGCTGTAATTCTGATGGATGTTCTCCTTATATGTAACTTGTTTTCTCTTGTGGCTTTCAGTATTTTGTCCTTGTTTTGAGCATCTAGTGTTTTAACTATGATATGGCGTGGGGAATTTCTTTTCTGGTCTTATCTATTTGGTGTTCTATATGCTTCTTGTATTTGTATGAGTGTGTCTTTTTTCAGTTTGGGGAAATTTTCTCCTCTTATTCTATTGGAGATCTGATCTACACTGTTCTCTTGCGATTATTCTCCTTCCTCTATCCCTATGATGCAGAGGTTTGGTCTTTTCATGATGTCCCACATTTCCTGGTTGTTCCACTCCTGTGTTTTTAAAAAATTTTTTCATAATCTTTACTTGAGGTTTCTAGCTGCTCTGCGTTATCCTATAGGACTGATATTCTTTTTTCTCCTTCATCCATTCTACTTCTGAGGCTTTTTCCTATCCTTTCCTGGTGATTGGATGAATGTTCAATTTCTTTTTTTCATTTCATCCTGTGATTTATTCAGTATTTCAAATTCCTTTTGGAGCTTTTTCATTCTCTTCTTGTAGCTCCTTTATTCACTGGTCAGTTTCTTTTTTCCTTTCAGCCTGAGGTCTTTTCAGTGTTTCCACTTCCTTCCAGAGTTTGTCATTATCTCCCTCTAGTTCTTTTTGGAGTTTGTATTTCTCTTCCTCTAATTCTTTTCTGAGTTTTTCAATCTCTCCCTTTAGTTCTTTCTGGAGTTTATCATTCTTTCCTTCTAGTTCCTTCATGACTTTTCATTGTCTCCCTTTTGTTCTCTGATTTGTTCTTTATATTCTTTGAATATGTCTGCAATTGTTCTTCTAAGGTTGGTGTCTTGATTTCCTTCCAGGGACATCTCCTTGTTGGGATATTCTACAGGACTGGTTGAGTTCAGAAGGGATTTATTATGAGCTTTTCCCATATTGTTGTTTTTCCATTGTGTCTTTTGCATGTGTATTCCCCTGTCCCTTTGTTTGTTTGGCATCTGTTGCTAATCTCAAATGTTAATATGGAGGACTGGCTGGTCACTCAGTTTGCTTCCTGCTGGTTTCATCCTCAGTTTTGGCTGTGCAGTCTTGAATCACTGACACTGCTGGATTGTCCTAACCACAATAAATCACAGCACAAGCAGCTTATACTTTCAACCACAGTACTAATAACTTGAGGTGGCTATAGCCTATTCAACATCAGGCCAGGTATACTACACACAATTTCCCACTCCTTTTTGGTTCACATCAAATAAATACCACTGTGCCAAAGTACAAATGCACAGAAAATATTCTTATGTCTGTTAGCCAATGGGACCTAACCTTCTTTGCTTTGGGAGACCTTGATGCAGAGACCATTTTTTTAAAATTTTTATTTATTTTTAAGGGGTTCACAATATAAGAGCACAGTTGTTTTCAGATTACATTGACATTGCTCAGTTTGCCATATGATTAGGCAATTGGTGCTAGCATCCACACATGAGGGGTATCACTTATCATTTGTTTTTCTGGGACTGTGTTACTTCACTTAGCATGATAACTTCTAGCTCCATCCATTTACCTGCAAATTCATGATGTCATTTTTCTTTACTGCTGCATAAGAATCCATTGTGTAGATGTATCACATTTTCTCTATCCACTCGTCAGCTGAGGGGCAATTGGGTTGGTTCCAGCTCCTTGCTATTGTGAAGAGAGCTGAAATAAACATGGCTGTGCATGTATCTCTGTGGTAAGATGAGTCTTGTGAGTACATATCCAGGAGTAGTATGGCTGGGTCAGGTGGCAAGCTCATTCCGAGTTCTTCCAAGTGTTCTCTACACTGCTTTCCATAGTAGCTGTATGAGTTTACTTTCTCACCAGCAGTGGATGAGTGTTCCCCGTTTCCCACAACCTCTCAAGCACTTGCTATCATTTGTTTTCTTGATCCTAGTCAGTCTTATTGGAGTAAGATGACATCTTAAAATATATTTAATTTGCATTTCCTTAATTATTAGCGACGTTGAACAGTTCTAAAGATGTTTTCAGCCATCTCTAATTCCTCTCGTGAAGTCTCTTTTCAGCTCTTTGTTCCATCTTTTGAGTGGATCATTTGTTTTCTTCTTTGTTTTTTGAGTAGTTTATATATTCTGGCAATCAATGTTGTTGTCAGATGTATCTGCAGTGAAGGTTTCCTCCCACTCTGTGGGTTTTCTCTTCACTTCCTTGATTATTTCTTTTGATGTACAGAAGCTTTTTAATTTATTGAGGTCCCATTTGTCAATCATTGACAATTCTTGTGAAGCTGCTGTCTGATTTAGGAAGTCTTTTCCTATGCCTATGTCTTGTAGGCTGCTGCCGACTTTTTCTTCTATCTCCTTCAGAGTTTGGGGTTTCACGTTGAGGTCTTTAATCCATTTGTAGTTGACTTTTTTACAAGACAAGAGGTAGGGGTTTAATTTCATTCTTCTACAAGTGGTGATCCAGTTTTGCCAACACCACTTGCTGAAGATGCTGTCTTTCCTCCATTGTGTCTTCTTGGCCCCCTTATCAAATATGAAGTGGCTGAAATTGTATGTGCTCAAGTTTGGATCTTCAATTTTGTTCCATTGGTCAACAGGTCTGTTTTTGTGCCAGTATCAAGTTGTTTTCATGACTCTAGCCTTGTAGTATAGTTTGAAGTCTGGTATAGAGATCCCCCCTGTATTGCTCTTTTCTCTCATAAAAAGGGGACTTTTGTTTTTCCAAATGAAATTAAGGACTTTTTTCCAAGCCTGTGAAGAAACTCTTGGGGAGTTTAATTGGGATTGCATTAAATCTGTGTAAGAGTTTGGGTAGAATGGACATTTTTACTATATTAACTTTCCCAATCCATGAGTAGGTGAGGTTTTTCCATCTTCTGGTGTCTTCTTCAATTTCCTTCTTCAGGGGTTTAAAATTTTTGTTGTAGAGACCTTTGGTATCTTTGGTTAGGTTTGTTCCTAGGTATCTTATTGTTTTTGAGACTATTGTGATTGGGAAGGTCTCTTTGTATTCCTTCTTCAGTTGCTTGCTGCTGGTGTAAAGAAAGGCCACTGACTTTTCTAGGTTAATTTTGCATCCTGCCACTTTACTGAAACTCTTAATAATTTCTAGGAGCTTTCTGGTGGAGTTTTCAGCATCCCTTAAGTAAATAATCAAATCATCAGCAAAGGGGTAGCTTGACTTCCTCTCTTCCAGTTAGTATTCCTTTAATTTCCTTTTCTTGCCTTATTGCCCTAGCAAGTGTTTCAAACACTATATTGAAGAGGAGTGGTGACAGGAGGCAGCCTTGCTGAGTTCCTACCTTTAAAGAGAATGCTTCTGTCGTTTCTCCATTTAGGATGATATTGGCTGTGGGTTTCCTATATACAACTTTGATTACATTGAGGAATGATCCCTCCACTTCAATTCCCTCTAGAATTTTAAGCATGGAGCAATGCTGGATTTTTGTCAAAGGCTTTTTCTGCATCAATTCAGATGATCATGTGGTTTTTGTCTTTCAGTCCATTCATATGTTTTATGTTATTTATTGATTTCCATATGTTGAGTCATCCCTGCATCTCTGGAATGAATCCAATTTGGTTATGATGGATGATCTTCTTGATGTGGGTCTGTATGCAGTTTGCATCTGCGTTCATTAATGAGATGTAGTTCTCCTTTTTGGTTGTATCTTTGCCTGGTTTGGGTAGTAGAGTGTTGCTGGCTTCGTAGAAGAATTTTGGGATATTTCCCACTGTTTGTATCCTTCTGAACAATTTGAGTAATAATGGTTGTCTTTTTGAAATGTTTTATAGAATTCTGCCATGAAACCATCTGGGCCTGTGCTTTTTTTAGTTAGGAGGTTTCTTATTACATCTTCAATTTCTTCATATATTGTGGGTCTGTTTAAGCTGTCGATCTCTTCTTGGTTGAGCTTTGGTGATTCCCAGGATTTCAGATGTTCCTCCATTTCTCCTAGGTTTTCAAACTTAGTAGAGAATTGGTTTTTTGAAGTAATCCCTTATGATTGTCTGGATCTTTTCATCTTCATGATATTTCCCCTTTTATCATGGATTGTATTGATTTGGAGTTGTTCTTTCTTTTGGTTAACTGGGCTAGTGGTCTATCTTGTTTATTCTCTCAAAGAACCAACTTTTGGATTCATTGATACAAAAGAATTGTTTTCTTTGTTTCTATTTCATTGATTTCTGCTCTGATTTTTGTTATTTCTTTCTGTCTGTTGTGTTCAGGGTTCATTTGTTGCTGTCTTTCAAGTGTTTTTAGCTGCAGTGTTACCTCATTTATTTGTGCTCTTTCTGTTTTTCTAATGTAGGCACCCAGGGCTATAAACTTACTTCTTAGGCCTGCTTTTAAAGTATCCCATAGGTTTTGTTGTGTTGTATTATCATTGTCATTCAGTTCCAGGAATGCTTTTATTTCTTTATTTCTTCCTTGACGCATTCATTATTCAGGAGTGTGTTGTTTAGTCTCCATGTGTTCTTGTTGATAGTAGGGCTTATCCTGGTGTTGATATTGAGCTTTATTGCACTGTGTTCTGATAGAATGCATGAGATTATTTCAATCTTTTTGTATTTGTGGAGGTTTCTTCTGTGTCCCAGTATGTGGGCAGTTTTGGAGAATGTTCTGTGAGGTGCTGAGTAGAAAGTTTATTATCTGGTATTAGGGTGGAATATTTGGCAGATGTCTGCGAGGTCCATTTGGTGTATTGTGTTATTCAGTTCAGATGTCTCTTTGTTTATTCTTTGTCCGGTTGACCTGTCCAAAGGGTTCAGTGGGGTATTGAAGTCCCCTACTATGAGTGTAATGGGGTTAATTGCACAGACCATTTCTATCATAGCTGATTTATTTGTGAGATACAGAATTTGAAATATTAAGGCACCAACTAATAGTCCTAAAATAAGACTTAAGAAATAATAAATATGCCTCTAGAAAGTTTTTTTATGTGTATGAATGTACTGTCTGCATGCAGGTTTGTGCACCTGTGTCGTGCAATGCCACGGGGATCAGAAGAGGACGTCAGATTCCCCTGGAACTGGAGTTCTCCTGGAATTGGAGTTACAGACCGTTCTCAGCCGCCATGTGGGTGCTGGGGATCGAACCCTGGTCCTCTGCAAAAGCAGTCGGTGCTCTTAACCACTAGGCCATCTCTCCAGCCCCTCTAGAAAGTTTTTTAAAAACATGTAGCAAAATAAAAAAATTTATATAGCAATTGTGTCGCCCCAACATATAGGCAATTAGTGATTGTCAGGAGTGAAAGGCCACATAGGTCAACACAGGGCAGATGGGCTTGCTGGAAAATTATGAGCTATCCTCATTGATATTTTAGTAAAGACTTTCCTTTGAATTTTATTTATGACTCCAAAGAAAAAGCAGTACTTGTAAAATTAGAACATTGCCTTATTAAAAATTCTTTTTTCCTTTAGCTCATACATTGATATTTCCCTTCTCTTTTTATTAACTCTTTGAGAATTCCACACAGTGTATTTCAGTCATATTCACCCTTCTCCCCCAACTCCTGCCACATCTGCCTCCTCTTTTCTATGCATCCAGCTTTGTTTCTTGTTTTTTAAAGCCCATGAAGTCTGGTTTGTGCTCTTGGGTGTGTGACCACCCACTGGGGCTACGTCCTTAAGGAAAAGTGACTCTCCTTTCCCAGCATCTGTCAGCTGCCACCTGCTTCTAAGCTATGAGTGAATTCATGCCCCCTGCACAGTTCATGGTGAGGATTTTTTCTGTCTTGACTTGAACAGTTGTTGTACGTATCACTACAACTTCTATGATGAGTTCATACATGCAACTTCTCCATGTGTCCAGAACACACTTGTCATTGTGTTCAGCAACTGTCCCAGCTCTCCCAATCTTTCTGTCCCCTTTTCCACTTTGGGTGTCCTATTCGGGCTGAGCTTTCCAGTGTCTTAATATCTGCACCTTGACCACTGTGGGTCTCTGTGTTAATCAACATCTACTGTCAAGTGAAGCTTTTCTAATTAACATTAAGAGATACACTAAGATGATTATCATGATGAAGAATTAGGAGTTAGTTTAATACTGTGTCCATTGAGCAGAATAGTAGTAGTGAATTCTGCCTAGGGGTTACAGTCTGTCTAATCACAGTTTCTTGGCCCTGATAATGGTGGCAGGCAGAAGTCTCATCTTGTGAAGCAGACCTTAAGTCCAATCAGAAAGTGCTTGAGTACTCCCATGCAATACCAGTAGATGTATCCTGGTAGGTTGGTCATTACTCGAACTCACAGGGTCACAGCATGGCAAGATCAGTAATTACTTTTCTCCTCCAATAGTGTGCCTGGTATTTCCTAGCACTATGAAACTAAGATGTAGAAATGCAGCTTCCAGGTCAATACAGTTTCTTTTATGACTCAAGTTCATGGCACCTTCAGCAATATGGTATTACCACCAAGTTCTGGAAGGTAGCCATCAGCCTGTAATGTTATAGGACCTTAACTGGCCAACAACTCCAAAGGAAGTAAACCTTTCCTTCACTGGGCTTTTTATTTGTTAGACTGTGGTGTCTGATAAGGGCATTGCTGCTCCATAGGGTAACTTCTTTTTTATTTTTTTTATTAATTTTATTAATTTTTTTATTAATTTTATTAATTTCTGTATGTGTATGAATGTACTGTCTGCATGCAAGTTTGTGCACCCGTGTCGTGCAATGCCGCGGAGGTCAGAAGAGGGTGTCGGATTCCCCTGGAACTGGAGTTCTCCTGGAATTGGAGTTTCAGACGGTTCTCGGCCACCATGTGGGTGCTGGGGATCGAACCCGGGTCCTCTGTAAGAGTGGTCGGCGCTCTTAACCGCTAGGCCATCTCTCCAGCCCCAGGGTAACTTCTTTTAAACTCTTCTTATACACATTTAAGAAAATTTTTACAGTAGCAAGTCTCCATATGATTTTTTCAAAAGTCTTTAGCCTTGGTTAATCTGGGCTAACAGTGTGCCCTTAAGCATCCAAAAGGAAAGTATAACCAGAAATAAATAATTAGTAAGGCCTGAGAAATTGTACTTCAGGTATAAAACTTGCGATCTTAGTAAAACGACAAAAAGTTAAAAAAAAAAAAAAAAAGAGAGAGCACAGTTATTTTGCCTGTCTTACTGGCAAGTGCAGCTACCTGGAGGCTGCCACTGCTTTTGCCATCCTTCAAAGACATGAGACACAGCTTTTCCACTTTCCAATATGTACTGAAGACTCATGTCTTTCCAAGAATCCTCCAAACCTTAGTGCCAGATGGGGACTGCTGAGACATCCAGCTTGTGGACTGAGCTACTACTGGGGTTTCAGCCTCTTCAGGAGGTCAGTACAGGAGATCAGTACAGGAGGATCAAGACAGGATGTGGTACTTACTGGACCTCATTTGGTTTCCATGGGAAGGGAAAACCCCGGTGTGGAGCACAAGGGCAGGACTGATGGTTGTTTGGGCTTGCCAAGGAGGAGACTTCAAACATGAAGTCTTTCAGCCTAATTAGAAAAAAGAAATCATAACCTGAAGATGCTAAAATATATATGTGGCATGTATATATGCATATTTTGTAGTGATGCAGACTGGAAGGAACAACAACAAGGACAACAACAGAAAGACTGGGTCAAAGAACTGACTGAAACAGTAAACTTCTGCTCAAAACAGTAAACTTCTGCATTGAAAATTTTAAAAGAGACTGATAAAAAGATGAAAAACATGTTTGGCAGAATGCATGAGCTCTGGTGGAGGGGGGCAAAGAAGGGGGAATAGGTCTAGACTTGATTGGAAATTTTGTATGAAATGCACAAAGCTTCAATAAAAATTGGTTTTGAAAAAAAGAAAACAAAAGTCTTTAGTATTAGTTATCCATCTCCATCTTGCTTCTTCTGCTTTCCTCTCTCACCCCTTATTCCAGTTAATTATTTGACCCTACCCCTGTATTCTATCTTCCCTCTGTTGAAAGTCCCCTCCTATTTGATTTTATTGACAAATTATGTCAAATGGGAGAGAGAAAGGAAGTAGGGAATCCATGCCTAACCATGCAATGCATTTTAGATTTTATTAAGAAATGCATATTAAAATAGTGTACTTCATTCAAAAGAAAAAAATAGATGTGCATTTAGGTACATGACTTCAGATGGCTTGATCACTTTATTGAAATGTCTTTTTAATTATAAAAATATCTATTAAAAATCCAACACAAATAAACTATTTGGCATAAACAAAACATAAATATCTAGATTTTTATTTTGGAAATAATACAGTTACCACAAAGAGTTTAATTAAATATTAACTAAATATATAATACAAATATTAATATTAGTAAATATATACATGTAGTGATGTATATAATAAATTGCCCCATTCTATTTGGAACCACTTGCCTAACTTAATATTCTTGGTTAACAATAGGAAGAGATAATAGGAAATAATAAACTTCCAAAATACTCATAATCAAATCATCTTCTATATTCAAAAACTGAGTACTTTATTATATTCTGTGTGACTTCCTGAAAATATAGAATAGTGATGACAGAGCTGGAGAGATGGCTCAGCAGTTAGGAGCACTGGCTGCTTTTGCAGAGGACCCGGTTTTGGTTCTCAGCACCCACATGGTGACTAAGAACCATCCTTAACTCCAGTTCCAGGGGAATCGGATGCCCTCTTCTGACCTCCACAACACTACATAACATGGGTGCACCTACCTACATGCAGACAGTACACTCATACACATAAAAAATAAAAATAATAAAGAATAGTGATTACATGGTATTATTTAATGTCAGCTCTAAAATGGAAGTTCATTTAGAATGTGTGAGATGTCTTCTTATACTTTTGCAGTATGATCCGGGTTTTCCTTTCTAGGATATATGATAAGATAAAGTTTCAAAATGTATAATAACATGATTTTGGTAGCTTTTTCTGCATCCTGAAGTGAAAGAGATCTGGTTTTGTGTCAATCACAGCTCTCTTTCATTACAACACAAATACACACACATCCAATTTTGGAAAGTTTGCCATGAGCTTGCCGTTATATAATATCCAACATTTTTCTCTGTATTAGTTATGGTTTTGCAGAGAAACCAAATCAAAGTGTATATATATATAGGTAAAATGATGCATGTAAAGATTTACAGTGTATGTGAAATTTATTCTTTTAATTAGCCCACCTATCACAGTGGCTGAGAGGTCCTGTGACCTAAAGGGCAGAGACCCAGCAGAGCTCGAGCTGACTCAGTCTGAGTCCAAATGGCTGGTATAAGACAGAGGTGGACATCTTGAGAACCAGGAAATCCAAAGTCTAAATCCAAATCCAGGAGATGGATATTCTAGATCAATGAGAGTCTCAGAGAGAGAGAGAGAGAGAGAGAGAGAGAGAGAGAGAGAGATCTTCATCTCTCTCTGATTGGACTCTCTCTGTTTTCATCAGGACCTGCTCAACTTGGTGATGATTCCTTCTTTATTCAGACTGGGGACTCCCAAGCTAATTTCTTATATACAGAGACTCTAGGCTCAGAAATGCTTATTACCAGCTATCTGGCTCTCCAGTTTCATCTAGTAAATTTGATGCATTAAAAACACTTTGCAAGCTGCTAAAGGAGAAAAATCAATCAATCCTCAAACTCCAGTTTTAAAGCCCAGTAACCACAACAATGATCAGCAGAGCAAACTATATCGTTGCAGTCCTGGCACTTTTATCTTGGGCATATCAGCAGCTGCCTAATGGGACTTAAAGCCTATTCAATGGTAGGAAACTGTAAACACAGCCAAATGCACATGACTGGAGAGGTCATAGATCTTAGAGAAAACCCTAAGTCTGTCATTTCCCTAGACAAATGTAATTTGTTACTATGTGTTAAATATGGATCCTTATATTTATAGACAAGTATCCCAGTCAACGCTCATCAAAGAAGCTTCTTTTCACCAGATGGAGAGCATTACAGTGTTCTACACCTGGGCACACACAGAATATGTGTCTGTGAGATGCCCAAGCCTAAGTGACACATCTATAATGGGTCATCTACACAGAAGGCTCATGGAACACAGTAGACCAGCGAATACAAAGAATATTAATGAATCTCTCAACTCTCATTAACAAAGCTTCCTCAAGCAATAGAGAAATGAACCAGCACAGAACTGGGGACCAGTCCCAGCTTCAGCTAAAGAACTGTAAGTAACTGATTACTGCTGAGTGAGGGAGAGTTGATCTTCACTAAGGGACTAGATAGGCTGGCCTTTCCCAGTGGATGAACTTGCCATTTGATGGGAATTTTGTAGCTTGGTGATCTCCTTGCTTACAATTCAGTTCTTCTTAGGAGATTTCTTTTCTTACAGGCTCCTCGAAGTATATTCACAAGTCCTACCTGTTTGTGCAGAGAAATTTCATTTCTAATCATGATGCATAAATCAAGATAAGAGTTCTTTCATGGAATCTATCCTAGTGGTTAAGAGCACCGACCGCTCTTGCAGAGGACCCGGGTTCGATCCCCAGCACTCACATGGCGGCCGAGAACCGTCTGAGACTCCAATTCCAGGAGAACTCCAGCTCCAGGGGAATCTGAGACCCTCTTCTGACCTCCGTGGCATTGCACGACACGGGTGCACAAACTTGCATGCAGACAGTACATTCATACACATACAGAAATAAACAAAATTAATAAAAAAAATTTTTTAAATAAAAAATAAAAATAAATAAAATAGGGTGAATGTGTGTTGTGTTGTATTGTGTGCATGTGTGTTTGGAGAAAGAGAGAGAGAAAGAGAATTCAGCCATAAAAAGGAAGAAATTATGACATTTGCTAGAAATGAATACAACTTGAGATCATAATATTAAGAGAAATAACTTGGACTCAGAAAAGACAAATATTATGTTTTCCCACTTTATAGATCCTAGACAAATGTTATGTTTTCCCACTTTATAGATCCTAGGTTTAATTTTTCAATTTATTTTATGTGTATGAATATTTATGTTCACATATGTAACTGCAAGATGTGTGTATAGTACCTGGGGAGGCAAGAAGATGACATTAGACTGCCTGAAACTGTAGCTGCATATAGTCATTAGCCACCATGTGGAGGGTGGGAATAAAACACAGGTCCTCTGAGAGAGCAGCCAGTGCTCTTCACTACTGAGGCCCCTAGATACATAAAGGCATAAGTGTGAAAGCAGGAGAATGGAAGGATTGGGAGTAGTTGGAAGGAGATAGGAAAGAGGAGAAATGGCTTTACAAAACCCAGCACTATGTGCAGGAAAATATATTACATTAAAATTGCATCCCTTTGACATATAGATTTCAGAAATCTTTTAGTTGTATACAGTTCATATTTAAAGTTTTGGATTTTTTTCCTTCCTTTTAAAAAATTGGTAAGAAGTGAAGGATTATCTTACAAAGGATAATTTTGGTTTAGGTGTGGCTTAAACTGAAACTTTAATCCCAATACTTGGGAGGCAGAGGTAGGCAGATATGAATGAGTTTGAGGTCAATCTGCTCTACACAGTAAATTTCAGGTCAGCTAGATCTACAGACTGAGTCATCATCTTAACGATATGTAAATAAACAAATAAGTAAATAAAATTATGATCACTTTGCATAAGAGAAATCAGACTTTGGTTATTTTGGGTGGATTTGCTTGGAAACTATACTGAACACACAAGCATAAATAAGAATGCATTGTAATTGGACTCAATAAAGAAGTGGCTTTTCATCCAGACTAAAGATTTTGATGCAACAGCACTAAATTTTTTCATATCAGACATTTCAACTTCATGAGTTGGTTGTATAATGGCTGTGATTCATACATGAACCAACCATTCTGACTGGGTTACATAGCTGTAAACTGCATTCCTACATCAGTTCCCTGACTGTCAAATTCACAAAAAATTTTAGGAGAGTGTGAATAAATTGATGTGTCAATCCACAGTACTGGAAAATAAAGCACACTTTCTAAGAATGTTCTCTAATCACGTTGTTTTGCTTTTTTCTTTCCTGTAAACACAAACCTGACAGAGGCAGCTTAAGAGAAGTGGGTTCAGCTCCGCCTTCAGCTTTAGAGGTGCAGTCCCTCATCCCAGAGAAGTGTGGCATTTGGCATGGGTCAGTCAGTGATGCCAGCCACTTACACCAGCAGCTCACACACAGTATAGACTCAGGAGGAAAGAGATTTCTCTAACTTAAAGTTGCATATGCTTCTTCATAAAAGCAAACAAAATCTTAACACACATAGCACCTCTTATTAATCCTTTGCTAACAAGAAAGCAAAGACCCATTCCTCAATGCCAAGCTAGCCTGAGGAAGCCTCTACGAAGACCAGCTCCTGTCTTATTAGTGGCCTTTTGTTCAGCCTGTGGTTAAGAAGCATTTCTTTGTAGCAAAACTCTCCCCCGGGTTCTGGCTTGAAGAAGCTTGAGATAACTTTTTCTAAGCCAAAGGGGCACTCCCAGTATAGAAACACCATACAAGATGCCTTGTCAGGACCACTGTAGCTCAGGTTTCTCTTTGAACATGTTGCTGCCTTCTCCTCAAGCCCAGTTGCTGTCCTCACATTCCATTCCCATGGTGGCCTCTACCAACACAAAGCTCCACCTCTGGTACCAACAGATCGACATACCAAGAAACCCAGGGGGAAACCTGGTTTAGAGCAATATTTCTCCTTGGAGAAAGGGAGACCTCCATTGCTGTTCCTCTCCTCTCATCAGCATGCCCAGCTACGCCTTTTTACTGCTCTATTTAACTGCACCCACTCTGTTATTGATCATATCTCCTGTAATGGTGCATTTACTAAGGAAAATGATGATTATGCTGTAAAAAGAAGGCAGTACGTGGGATCTTGTATCTACACAATTTAATGACTCTATGAAGTCTGCCTGAAATAAATGACTTGGAGATGCATTCTGGATGAATGGTGACAGAAGCAAAGTCAGTTCCGAAGGATCAGACAATCTCACGTTTTCCTGTATTCTGTAAGCTAAGGCTCCTCCACTGCAGATGCTTCATGTTCAGGTACAACAGCCCTCACAAAACTTCTACATGCATAGAGAATGCAATTTTGATATGGATTATACGCCAGCATAAATATTTTTTGTGTGTTTTCTTTATTTCCCTTATAGTTTACTTATTTATGTGGATTATGGGAGAAGTGAGGGTTCTTTTGAAATTCAAGGCTTTTTCTTCAGAATGCCAACAATTGCATCAATTATATTCATCTTTCCACTATTACCAATAATTCTTCATCCAAAAAATTCTGTATCTAACTTAATAAGACACGATTGAAAGGGAATTCATTTAGTATTCTTCATATGCTATGGCATTAATGATGGTACAGTTACAAAATCAGGTTCCACTGAGGAGAGAGAAACCACCTAATAATTTGACTACCTACTATGAATGGGCATTCTTTCCTATTAGGGGATAACATTACAGAAATAGCAGATACAAGGAAAGCTGTCCTCTCCAGAACCAAGTAAGAGCCATCAGAGAAGCTGCTCCTCTTCCAAGGCTGAGATCCCGGGGAGCAGGTGTGATCCTGGGTCACTGCATGGCAGAGGGGGCATTGCTTTAGAAAAATTCTGTTGAGCTGCATTCAGGTTTGCTGGACAATCGCACAAGATGGTGATGGTGAGGATGTGTGTTGGTGCTAAGTGCCACCAGTATCTCATCAGCTCGTGGGGAACTTCCGCTGTAGAAGCATGCAAAGGACACACTAAAAGCAGGTAGAAAAGCCATTTTCCCATCAGTGTGTCTCTCCAATACTGTCTACTGAAAACTTACCATTGTGCAGCTAGCAACAGGAATATATCCTATTATCATAGTCCGTTGTGTAAGGGAAAAATGTATTGATGAGTGATGTCAGAAAACAGAACATGATGTGTAGTAAAGCTGTTTTCCCAAGCCCTGTGGTCCACCTTCCCTCGAACGGTTGGTCCCAAGGCACTGAACTTTGCTTCCCATAGGAGCAGAGCTGATGTCAACTCTCATCCACCCAATGATTCTTCTTCCACTTCCTGTTCTTATGGTGACTGGGTTATAGCAGCTTACACATCTTAGACAAGACCTTAATTCAGTGTCCAATATAGGAAATATGTGTTTCTGCAAGATGTATGTCAGAGAAAATGACTCAAGTAATACTAAGTTTATTCATTTTTTATCTGTTTTTCCAAATAGAGAAGTGGCCAATATGAGAATGACTCATGTCTACCCCAATCTATCCAATGAGATCCAAATGACCCAAAGAGAGAGGAAAAGTAGAAAAGACAAAAAAAAGGCAATGCAGGGAGAGCCAAAGAGAAGCAGACTAGACAATTAGCCCATGAGAAGGTAAACTGGACAATTAGCCCATGAGAAGGTAAATTGGACAACAGCGTCCTCTTCTTTTAGTAGTTGTCTGTGATTTGTTATGTTTGACCTAGTGGTCCTACAAGCCACACTGACCTATTAATAGAAGCTCAGATTTCTATCCGCCAGGACTGGGGCTCCAACTTGCTTTATTTCTCTTCTTGCACCTTGGTAGCAGCAGTGACCTTTGACCTACACCAAGAGAGTGGAGGTTTTCAGATTTCTACGGATATCTCTGCTTGGTATGTGAAGTTATTTCCAAAAGTGTCGTTTATTTAATGCTCCAGATGCTGAAAAGTCTTTTTGAGTGACCAGTTTTAGCCTGCCCTGTCCCCTTTGCTCTCTGAAACATCCAGATCCTCCCTTGAGGCCCCGGAAGGTTGAAGATCAGTAGTGAAAGAAAGTGAAAAGAGGATGTTGAATGATACCGTCGTCTGTTAGCAGTGGTCCATAAAATTGCTTTGAGGAGAAGCTGGCAGAAGAGAGGCCATGGTGTTTTTATTCTTACTATCACAACACAAAATAATTAATGGGTAAAAATACTTTTTGTTTAATAATTGCTGTTCTTCATTAATGTGAACCAAGGGCACAGTCTATCTAAGACAATAACATCTGCACTCCATATTTCATTATCACCAAACTTCACATTTCACACAAAAGCATTGCTAGCACGGCCTTACAGCTTTAATTAGTTTCTGCCATAGCTGTGAAGGTCAGCCAATTATTGTGTGTGAAATTTCAATATGGAATGGCTGAATTGAAGGGAGCATTGCAACACTGTGTGCTCGCTCTCACAGTGCTGTAAATCTAGGTTTTTGCAACCCATTTTTTTAAAACACAAGGTAACATAAAGTAATCATCAGGTATGCCTGGCTTCAAGGCTCACTGGCTAATGTAACATGTGCTTAATGGGGGAAAACACATAATTTCTGATTGTTTCTTAAATTCCCTCTTATTACATTGTCATTATCTATGACACATTGTTAAGGTTGAATTGTGTTTTATGATTAAGTTCTCTTAACTCACTTAGAACTCCATTGAAACATGATCTAAGAATAAAGCCTAGTTTTATCAGGTTTATAGGATAAAAAGTTAACACGTATCCACACATATGCATATACATATATATACACTTATGTATTTCTAACACATGCAGGTACACATGCTTAATATATGTCTTAAATGCATATATACTCAAATATATGCATTTTACTACAAAATTTGAAAATACATAATTAATTTTTAGGACAATTAAGAATGTCATTTGCAGCCAGGTGTGGTGGTGCACGCCTTTAATCCTAGCACTTGGGAGGCAGAGGCAAGTGGATCTTTGTGAGTTCAAGGCCAGCCTGGTCTACAGAGTGAGTTCCAAGACAGCTGGGGCTACAGGAAGATCCTGTCTTGAAAAGACAAAAAGACAAAAAAAGAAAAAAAAAAGAATGTCATTTGCTGAAAATTTTGCTAAGTTAAAAAATGTTTCACTGGNATTTTTTTTTTTGATAGATTCTCTCTTTACCTAAGGATAGGTCTCTTTTTAGGTTCACCGTTTTGTCTTGATAAGAATTGTTTTTGAAAAATAACAGTTGAAAAACAACACATGAAAAAAGAAAATTAGCCCATTTGCAATGCTTCATGAAGTGTTCTAGGTTGCCTATTGCTCTAACAGAATAGTTGTCAAAAAAAAAAGGAATTTTCTTAAACCCGATATCAATGTCAGGTATGGCTTTCATCCTACAAACTGGACTTAGAGCCAATTAAAGAATGGTTGGCAGCCAGGTGTGGTGGTGCACGTATTTAATCCCAGCACTTGGGAGGCAGAGGCATGTGGATCTCTGTGAGTTCAAGGCCGTCCTGGTCTACAGAGTGAGCTCCAGGCCAGCTGGGGCTACAGAGAGACCCTGTGTCAAAAAAACAAAAAGACAAAAAAAGAAAAAAAAAAGAATGTCATTTGCTGAAAATTTTGCTAAGTTAAAAAATGTTTCACTGGGGATTCCTTTTATCAGCTTCCCATTTAGGATCAAATAATTCAATCATCGGAAATAGTCTTGGAGCTTCCCCCCCGCCCTTTTATTTCACAGATAAATTGTGCTCAAGAATAATGGGATTGACTAACATCACTCAGCTCCCTAACATGTGCAACAGCTAAAATTCAGCGTCCTTTGCCTGTCTCATAAGTGATTGGTTGACTGCGGGTTTCTGAGCTGGGAGTTCACCCCACACCCACACTGGCATCAAATTCTCACCCCTCTTGATTCCAGCCCCCAAGTGCTGGGATTTCAAATATGATCACCACACCTGGCTCCCCCGTGGTCTGTCCTGAACCAGTTATACCATCACATTAAAATGAAGATAAGATGTGCCGTATAATTATTTATAAAGATCCAAATTTTACTCAAAGGTTTCCATGAATTTAAAGAAAATGTGTTTTTGTTTTATTGTATTTTACACACATAAGCTATTTAATAATGTGTAAGCAAACAAATAATGATTGAGCTCTTCTCATTGTAGAGTACCCTGCAAAGCATCACAGGTGCCTCTGATGATTAAAATGCTTTCAATGAGTTTATAAAACAGCAGAGTAAATAAGGCAAAGAGGAGGAAGAAGAGGAGAGAGCAGGGCTACTGAAGGCAGAGTTGTTAGCATAAGGGGAACGAAGACAGGACAGGACAAAGGAGACTGCAGGCCAGGCCGGGGCGTCCCGCACTGCCCACTGGACTCCAGCACGGCCTGCCTTCCAGCCTCTGATCATGCGGACAAACATTTTTTCTTCATGTTGCCAAATGTTCCTGGGCAGGACCCAAGGGAAAGCAAATTCATTTAAATACCATTGACCTAGATTCAGACACAGTGTATAATGCACCTTAGAAGCCTTTCCATTCCTGAAAAAGAATCCTTCATTAGGATGAATGTTTACTTGAACCTCTTGAACCCTCCCTGTTTCCTAGGCAACAAGGTAAGAAGGTCTTATGGCAGACTGCAGAAGCCTTAGAAACTGAACCCTGACTATAAGTTGTTCTTCATTTGGTGATACAGTGGCCTATGGGAGAGAGTTAGATGGCAAAGGACTGGGCGAGTGTGACTGAGCAGTGAGAAACCAGAGTGCAGGTGACAGGATTCTTCCAAGAGGATCGAAAGCAAAAGGTCACAATGAGGCTGCTCCTCCAGGGAACTGTGTAGGTTGAATACTCTCAGTCTAAGGGACTGCTGGTATCTGGAACTTTCAAGACTTTGTTGGAGTTGGGAAAGGAATTGGAGGCAGAAGGCCTGTGAATGGAGGCCATACTTTTGCTTCCACCTATCATTCTAGGCTTCTTCTGCTCAGTGACACAGTAGCATACCTTTCAGTTATGACAACTAAACTGTCTCCAGATGATGCTAAGTGTATAAAATTCTTCCTTAAGAGACAATTGATAAAGGAAAATAATTTTTGTTTATGAATTTAAACTGGAGAAAACCTAAACAAGTTTTCAACAACAAAAGACAAGTAAAATCAGAGATTTGAAGATGCAAAGGAAGGCAGGAAAACTCTGAGAAAGTCACCATTGAAAAGTGTAATGAGAGGGAAAGGGACAGGCATCTTGGATAGGGCATGGTCAAGGAAAGGTTGCTAAACAGGGAACAAAAGTCATCAGCCATCGAACAGTGGTTCTCTCTCTCTCTCTCTCTCTCTCTCTCTCTCTCTCTCTCTCTGTCTTTTTGAGATAGGGTCTTCCTGTAGCCCCAGCTGTCCTGGAACTCACTCTGTAGACCAGGCTGGCCTTGAACTCACAAAAATCTGCCCGCCTCTGTCCCCCAAGTGTTAGGATCAAAGGTGTGCACCACCCTCAGTCTCTTACAAACAACATAGAATGGTTTGAGCATCCATGAGAGCCTGGTTGACAGCATCAAGAGAGGGATCCTATTCCTGGCATCAGGCCTTTTCTACTAAGAGCAATGCCTTGTTATGAGGTAACACCTTTTAATCTCTTTGTATGTTATATACAGATATAAGAAGCTTCTATTTTGGAAGATTTGTTTCCATATGAATTTTTCTAAAGGTCTTTAGTGTTAGTTATCCTTCTCCACACTCACTCCTCTGTCCTGTCATCCCATCCCCCAGTATATTAAACTCTGCTACTCTACTCATTATGCCTCTTTCCACCTTTATATTGTATGATATTTCTACTAGCCAGTCTTCATAGTGCTAGAAGTTGCCATTAATTCTAACTGAAGAGAAAAGTAATCATCAATCTTACTCAGCTCCTGTGAGCTACAATAACAGCTGGCCCAGCAAGATATGCCCACTGGTACAAGTGCTGTGACTGTCATAAGAGTACACAACCTCTTTCTGATTGAATTTAAGGTCTGATTCACATAATGGAGCCCTCAGTTGATGATGATATCAGGCCTAGGAACCTGTGGCTAAACAGGTCCCAGGCCATAGGGGAGAAACTACTAGTATTATCCTAAGTAGACATATTATTAAACTGATTCCTGGTGAGTTATTGTCATGCAGATAGAGCACTGCATCTCTCAACTCCCACCAGAGCAGCTTCCTCATGCAGCAGATGGTGACTAGCAGAGACCTGCAACTGGTGGATGCACACAGAATAAGACAGGACCGAGTGTTTATCTGTGAATAGGAAACACTTTGTCAAACCTCTGCCTCCCAAGGTTCAGGGATCACTGCGAAAAAGGACACAAGAAGGCTGTAAGAGCCAGAGGTATGAATGACCACAAGGAAACGGAGTTCTCCAGACAGCTGGGCAGTTATTCACATGAACCCACAGCAATGGTGACAACATACATGTGAATCACAGAAGCTCAAGGTAGACAAAATCCCAACGTTGAAGCAGGGAAGAAGCCCCAATACCTGTAAAGAACTGTTGGGAACAGACCTGCTGGGAAAAGGAGAGTCAGTTTTCTTTAAGGGTGTGATGCTGAGTAGCGTGACCAGGCTCTGAAGAATGAACCCTCACACCGAAGGGCATGGGAGGCCACAAGTTTGATTCAGTGGGCTTTAAAGCATTATTTATTCTAACACACATGCACACATGTACATATACATGCACACACAGGCATGCAGACACAAGTACATGAACTCAAGCAGGCAGTGTATCACAAAGGCAGTCTACATAGGGAAGGGGACTATAAATATGATCAAAACATATTGTATGAAATTTTCAAAAATTCAATTTAAAAAAGAATTCAATAATAATCAACAGAAAACAGAATGACACAGATGAGCTTCAGCTGATGGTAGGGTGAGAGAACAGAATTCATTAGAAAGTTGAGAAAGCATATTGCAGCTCATTGATTTGTTGCCATTAGTAAGCAAAACTTTGCAGCAGAATCAACAGGAACAAGCCACACTAAGATGCCAACACCTGTTCCTTTTCAGTTGACATTACTTAACTGGATACAGGAACATGAAGTGGACACTTGCTAAACCCAAGAATGATCAAGACAGGAATAGCACAAAATACGAATGAACAGGAAATCTCTTTGTGTGTGTGTGTGTGTGTGTGTGTGTGTGTGTGTGTGTGTGTATTTTTGAGACAAGGTCTCCCTTTAGTCCCAGCTGGCCTGGAGCTCACTCTGTAGACCAGTCTGGCCTTGAAATCACAGAGATCTGCCTGCCTCTGCCTCCCAAGTGGTAGGATTAAAGGCGTATACCACCACACCCAGCTAAGGAAATCTTATAATTATACATGGGCCACAGTCTGTGCTAACAGACAAGAAAGAAGACCAGCTGGGCATGGTGGTGAGCACCTTTAATCTCAGCATTCCGGAGGAAGAGGCAGGCAGATCACTGTGAATTCAAAGCCAGCCTGGTCTACAGAGCAAGTTTGAGCTCCAGGGCAGCTAGGACTAAAGCGAAACCCTATCTCAAAACGACTAAAAAAAAAAAAAACAAAAAAAAGACCACAGCTTAGGGAATAGGAAGAATCAAAGAAAATGATGCATCCCAGCATCCCAGTGAGGTTGTGCCAGATTCTGCTGGAATTCTTTCCATAAGATCCATAATACTTTGTGGTCCAGAATCTACAATCTACAATAGTTGCTCTCAAGTGAACTCTCCACCCTCATCTATCCTCTGGCAATGTCTGGAGTCAATTATTACCATCAATTATTGGTGCTGAGGGTGAGGAATGGGGATATGGGACATGGAAAGCTTCTGACATCTATAGGGTCAGTCAGCAATGGTGTTATTAACCTTCTTATAATGAACATGGCCACCCACCTCCATTATAACTACCTGGCTTGCTATGTCACTAATGTCCCTATTCAGACACCCTGCATTACATTGAATGTAAATATCTTATGCTTAATCTAAAAGAAATTCTTAGGACATTTTTAAAGGAAATTAAACTGCAAACTCTTTTCTGCAATTCTGTTATGACTTACAATTATTTTGTATATTCTCTTGGAAAGAAAATCCTCCAATTTCTACTTTTATTCATATATAATTTATTCTTCTGTCTAAAATAAGTTATTGTGACTTACAATGTGCACTATGCCAAGCACTGAGAATGTAAAGTTAAGGTAGACAGGCATGAATTTAGAGAAAAGCACAGATGTGAACTGAACTGAACAGTGTCCTCCCAAAATCCATATGTTAAAGCCCTAATCTTCTAGGTGATTGTATTTGGAAACCAGGTCTAGAGGAGGAAACTGAGGTTAAATTAGATCATAGAGTTGGGCCTTCTCATATAGTAAGATAAGGTACCAAATAGCTAGTACCTGAAAGCAAGCTAGAGAGATGGACTTCACCAGAACTGCAGAGCCTGGTACCTGGAATTTGAAACATGAGAAGATAAGTGCCTGGTTTTTAATCCATAGCCTGAGCAGGCCAAGACAAGCTTAACATTCTCTCTCTCTCTCTCTCTCTCTCTCTCTCTCTCTCTCTCTCTCTCTCTCTCCCTCTCTGTGTCCTGTTTATTACAAAGCTTTTCCTAAGTGTACACCAAGAATAGAGCTCATCTTACATTTAAATTTAATCTTTTTATTATTGCCTGCTCTTCCATCTGTCTTTGGAAGTATCATAAAAACTTTGAAATTAGGTGAAGCTAATTCTAAACCTGGCACCTAGTGATTGAAACATTAAAAATTAAGTGTTCATCCCTCTGATACATAATTTCCTCATTTATAAAATGACCATGGACTATAGGTACCTACATTATATTGAATGAAGAAAAATCATGCAATACTGTCTAGTTTTGTCATAGTAAGAGAGGTGGTGGTTCCTCAGCAGATAAGCGTTCCCTGTAATTGCAATCTGTGTTAGTTATATATACTTGTTGCTGTGCTAAAAGGCCAGGAGCAATGCCACTTATAAAAAACTTTATTTTGAAAAAAAAAAAGAAAGAAAAAATTACTTTGGAACCTTCTAGCTTGGGTTCCAGAGAGTGCCAGCCCAGACTCAGCACTGCACCAGTAAGGTGGAACTGCCTTACCCTTGGGGGGTGCACCCACCCCTAGAACTTCCCAGCTGGTGTTCCAGAGAGCACCAAGGTGTGGGTGCACCTAGACAGGGTCGCAGGGGAGTAGCAGGTCAATAGGGTACCAGCACTCGAGCCAAAGGAGCAACACCCCCCCACACACACACTCAAGCTGATTGGTGCTGTGGTGTGGACTATCTAGCTTAAGTTCAAGTGAATCTAGTCTGTGCAGCCAACACTGAGACACCAGAATCCAGAAACAGAAACAAACACCAAATCCACATGCAAAGGACACAACAACAACAACAACAACAACAACAACAACAAAGCATGGGAAAAGCTCATAATAAATCCACACTGAACTCTACCAGTCCAACAGAAGATTCCTACAATGAGATCACCCAGGAAGGAAACCAAGACACAGACCAAGACAAAATACTGAAAGCCACAAGAGAAAAACAACAAATTACATACAAGGGGAAAACCCATCAGAATTACAGCTGACTTCTCAGGGCAAACTATGAAAGCAAGCTAGAAGAACGTGGACCAAAGTATTCCCAGTGCTAAACAACTTTAGGTGCCAACCCAGATTACTATACCCAGCAAACATGTCAATTATAGTTGAAGGAGAAAGAAAAATCTTTCATGACACAAACAAGATGAAAGAATACATGTCAAAAAAAAAAAAAAACTTCGGAAAATACTCTAAGCAATCCAAAGAACAGAGGAAAGGAACAACTATCCCCAAACAAATAAAGAGAGAAACTAATAAAAGCATAACAGTGTAAATACAAACCTAGACCAACAATGCAAACCAATAATAAGTTGAAAGGAAGAAACGCACATCTCTAAATAATGACCTTAAATATCAATGGGCTAAACTCCCCAAACAAAAGACACAGACTGGGAGAATGGATTAGGAAACAGAATCCATCTGTATGCTGCCTACAAGAAACCCATCTCACCCTCAAGCATAGATACCAACTCAAAGTGAAAGGATGGAAAAAAATATTCCAAGCAAATGGTACCAAAAAGCAAGCAGGAGTTGCTATTCTAATATCAGACAAAATAGACTTCAGAGTAAAAGTCAATCAGAAGAGACAAAGAGGGCTACTATATCCTTATCAAAGGAACAATTAACCATGAAGATATCGCAATCATAAATGTTTATGCACCAAATTCAGGTGCACCAAACTATATTAACATAATTCTGCAGGTCCTCAAGACACAGATTAATCCCAACACACTAATAGTGGGGGATATCAATACCCCACTGAACCCCTTGGATAGATCAACTGGACAAAAAATAAACAGAGAGACATTGGAACTGAACAATACAATACAACAAATGGACTTCACAGACATCTACTGAATATTTCACCCAAACACCAGAGAATATACTTTCTACTCAGCACCCCATGACATTCTCCAAAATCGACCACATACTGGGACACAAAAGAAACCTCAACAAATATAAAAGAATTGAAATAATTTCATGAATTCTGTCAGACAACAGTGCAATAAAGCTCAATATTAACGTCAGAATAAACCTGACTAGCTACAAGAACACATGGAGACTAAACAATGCAATCCTGAATAATGAATGGGCCAGGGAAGAAATAAAGAAGGAAATAAAAGTATTCATGGAACTAAATGAAAAAGACAATACAACACAACAAAACCTGTGGGATACTTTAAAAGCAGTCCAAAGAGGGAAACTTATAACCCTAAGTGCCCACATTAAAAAACAGAAAGGCAACAAATAAATGATCTAACATTACAGCTAAAAACACTTAAGAGACAACAGCAAATGGACCCTCAACCCAACAGACAGGAAGGAATAACAAAAATCGGAGCAGAAAATGATGAAATAGAAACAAAGAAAACAATACAAAAAAAAAAAATCAATGAATCCAAAAGCTGATTCTTTGAAAAGATAATCAAGATAGACACACCTCTAGCCCATTTAACCAAAAAAAGAAAGAAAGAGCAGGGGCTGAAGAGATGGCCTAGCAGTTAAGAGCACCGACTGCTCTTGCAGAGGACCCGGGTTCGATTCCCAGCACCCACATGGCGGCTGAGAACTGTCTTTAACTCCAGTTCCAGGGGAATCAGACACCCTCTTCTGACCTCCGCAGCATTGCGCAACATGGGTGCACAAACCTGCATGCAGACAGTACATTCATACACATGCAAAATAAATTTTAAAAAATTTCAAAAAAGAAAGAGCAACTCCAAATCAATAGTATTCATGATGCAAAGGGAAACATCACAACAGATAAAGAAAAGATCCAGACAATCATAGGAGAATACTTCAAATATCTATACTCTACTAATTTTGAAAACCTTACAGAAATGGATGGAATATCTGAAATCCTGGGAACCAACAAAGCTTAACCAAGAAGAGATTGACTGTTTAAACAGATCCATAACATTTGAGGAAATTGAGGATGTAATAAAAAACCTCGCAACTAAAAAAGCCCAGGCTGAGATGGTTTCACAGCAGAATTCTATAAAACATTTAATGAGGTCTTACAACCTTTACTACTCAAACTTTTCAGAAGGATACAGAGGGAAATCTCCCAAACTCCATGAATATATAATATTCTATGAATATAATACCCAAATCAGCCAAAGACACAAACAAGAAAGAAACCTATAGACCATCTCATTAATGAACACAGATGCAAAAATTCTCAACAAAATACTAGCAAATCACATTCAGGCCCACATCAAAAAGATCATCCATCATAATCAAGTTGGATTCATACCAGAGATGCAGGGATGGTTCAACATACATAAATCAGTAAATATCATAAAATACATAAATGAAAAAAAAGTACATAAATGGACTGAAAGACAAAAATCACACAGTCATCTCAATAGATGCAGAAAAAGCCTTTGACAAGATCCAGCATCCCTTCATGTTTAAAGTTCTATAGGGAATTGGACTGAAGGGAACATTCCTAAATATAACCAAAGCCATATACAACAAACCTACAGCCAACATCATCCTAAATGGAGAAAAATTTGCTAGGGCAGGAGAAGGAAATTAAAGGAGTACTAATTGGAAAAGAGGAAGTCCCTTTTTGCAGATGATATGATAGTTTACCTGAGGGATGCTAAAAACTCCACCAGGAAACTTCTAGAAACGATTAAGAGTTTCAGTAAAGTGGAGGGATACAAAATCAATCTAGAAAAATCAGTAGCCTTTCTTTACACGAACAATAAACAAGTGGAGAAGGAATATAATAAGACCTTCCCAGTTACAATAGTCTCAAAAAAAAAAAAATACCTGGGAACAAACCTAATCAAAGACACCAAAGATCTCTACAACAAAAATTTTAAACCACTGAAGAAGGAGATTCAAAATGACATCAAAAGATGGAAAGACTTCCCATGCTCATGGATTGGGAAAATTAATATAGTAAAAATCTCTATTTTATCCAAATTGGTATACAGATTCAATGTAATCTGAATCAAAATCCTCATGAGTTTTTTCACAGACTTAGAAAAAAAAATCCTTAAACCCATATGGAAAAACAAAAGACCCCAAATAGCTTAAGCAACCCTGAGCAAAACGTGCAATGCAGGACGGATTGCTTTACCAGATTTCAAGCTTTGCTACAGGGCTATAGTCATAAAGACAGCCTGGTGCTGGCACAGAAACAGACCCATTGACCAATGGAACAAAATTGAAGATCAAAACTTGAGCTCATACAATTTCAGTCACCTCATATTTGACAAAAGGGCAATAAAAGCTCAATGGAGGGAGGATAGCATCTTGAGCAAATGGTGCTGGCAAAACTAGATCATCATTTGTAGAATAAAATTAATCCCCTACCTCTCACCCTATACAAAAATCAACTCCAAGTGGATCAAAGATCTCAACCTGAAACCTCACACCCTGAAGGTGATAGAAGAAAAATTTGGCAACAACCTACAAGACATAGGTGTAGGAAAAGACTTTCTAAATCAGAAAGCAGCTGCACAGGAAATAAGGTCAACAGTTGATAAATGGGACCTCATCAAATTCAAAAGCTTCTGTATAGCAAAAGAAACAATCAAGGAAGTGAAGAGAAAACCCACAGAGTGGGAGGAAATCTTTACCAGCATTAACGTCAAGAATATATAAACCACTCAAAAAACAAAGAAGAAGACAAATGACCTACTCAAAAGATGGAGTAAAGAGCTGAGCAGAGACTTTACCAATGAGGAAGTAAAGATGGCTGAGAAAACATTTTACAAAGTGTTCAACATCGTTAATAATTAAGGAAATGCAAATTAAAGCCATTCTAAGATATCATCTCACTCCAATAAGACTAGCTAAGTTCAAAAAGAACAAAAGCCACCAAATGCTGGAGAGATTGTGGGGAAAGGGGAATACTTATCCACTGCTGGTGGGAATGTAAACTCGTACAACCACTATGGAAAGCAGTGTGGAGAACTCTTAAAAGACTCAAAATGAGCCTACCACCTGACCCAGCCATACCACTCCTGGGTATATACCCACAAGACTCATCGTTCTGGAAGATAAATGCACATTTATGTTTATTGCAGCACTTTTCACATAGCGAAGAACTGGAACCAAAGCAATGCCCCTCAACTGAGGACTGGATAACATAAATGTGGTGCATCTACACAATGAAGTTCTATGCAGTGGTAAAGAAAGATGACATCATGAGATTTGCAGGTAAATGGATGGAACTTGAAGCCACTATGCTAAGTGAAGTTACACTCCCAAAAAAACAAACAGGGTTTGGTTTTTTGTGGATTTGCTCATTTGTGGATGCTAGTACCAAATCCCCCAATTGAAAGAAAAGCTGAGCAATGTTATTGTTATATTTCTTTCTATCTGAAAGCAACTGTGATGTTATAATGTGAATATCTTAATGAGTCCTAGAATTAACTTACCATTTACTTTCAGGCATGGTAATTAATGTGCATGGGCAAAAGGTATATATTCATATTTTAGAGTAATATAAAACTAAAAGAAAAGATCTGAAAAAAAAAAAAAAAGAAAAACATCACAGACACAACCAGTGGAGAACTAAACACCACCTAAAAGTGAAGCAACAGTCCTGAGACATGTGGAAAATTTAGGGAGACTATACCTGAAATTGTAGGTACTATGTATCATTCTCAAAATAGCATGTAGTGTTTACATTCATTTTATAATTGGTAACATAACATATACTTTCTTTCATAAAGTAAGAATTTGGCTTAACATACCCTCTTCTTAAGCATTTGAAACTGTCAAGGAACGTAAAATGTTCCCAACAGTACAATAAATGAATTTATCAATTGAAACAACAACAAAACCCAAAATACAAAAACGAAACTTTATTTTGGCCTTTGGTTCCAGAGTGATGAACCCATGATGGAGGGCCAGCAGGGGCCAGCAGGTGGAGCAGGAAGCCAAGAACTCACTCGGTAGCACACCCAACCAGCAGAGAGGGCAACCAGGAACTGGGATAAAACTATAATCTCTCAAAGCCCCCTCCAGTAAAGTACTGTGTCTCTTAAACAGTACTAATTGTCAATTAGTACTGTTTAAATACCCATATATCTAATTGTGTGTACTTCATTAGTAGGATCGAAAGGCTATATATTATACTGTTTAAATACCTAAATATCTAATTGCATGTGCTTCATTAGTAGGATCGAAAGGTTAAGCCTGGACAAGCTGGCAGCCCATGAAAGAAAACAGCCAGAACTGACTAGAGACCAAGACATCAGCTCCAGAGAAAGAGTGTTTTGCTTCTCATCCACCTGTGCCCCTTTTCTAAGCCTAGGGAACAATCTGCGGAAGAGGGGGCGTGGTAGAATGTAAGGGCTTCGATTGGGGTTAATGGTGAAACTACAACAATATAGACTGGACACTCATTTGATCAACTTGATTGAACATACAAGCCCCCCCTGCTGGATGGTGGGACCCATGAGCTGTGTGGGTTTGGGCACAACTGCTTGCAAATTGGTTTTACCTGAAGGATGCTTGTACTCACAAATTATCAACCTATTGTTAAAAAAAATGAAAACAAAACAAAACAAAAAAGCAGAGAAAGATGCAGAAAACTTACGGCAGAATGCACGATCTGCGATGGGTAGGGATGGGGGGGGAAGGGAAGGGGATATATGCCTGAACTGAATTGGAAAATGATGTATGAAATACACAAAGCATCAATAAAAATAAATTAAAAAAAAAGAAAGATTACATTAAAAAAAAAAAAAGTACTGTGTCTCATAAAGATCCCATGACCTCAACAAACAGCACCACCTACTGGTCAATTGGTGCTGTTCAACTATTTGAGCTTCTGAGAGACAGTTTTCATCCAAATTCACATTCCACTCCTTGGTTCCCACAGGCTCATGGAGTACCATAACCCAAAATGCATTGTCCCACTTCGAAGTCCCCATAACTAGGACACTCTGTAAAATAAAAAACACAAATTTACATACTTCCAGTGTACAGTGCCACAGACTATGCACTCCCCTTCCAAAGGGGAGGAATGGGGGCCTAGGAGGGAAACCAGACCAGAGCAAGTACAGTGACCAGCAGGGCAAACTCCAAATCCTGAATCTCCAGGCTTGACGTCCAAGACTTTAATTCCACGGGGCTTAGCTGGTTCTGCCCCTCCAGCTTTCCTGCACACAACACAATCTCTCCGGGGCTGGTTCGTCTTCCCTTTGCAGCTGTCTCACGGTTGTGGCAGCTCCAACACCTTGGGGTTTCACTTCACCTCAGGCTTCACTTTCCCAGCTTCAAGCAGTGGCCTCTCAGGGCCTTCTTTAGCAATGAGTCCCCTGCAGCACCTTGATGGCTGTCTGAAACTCCAGAGGAAGAAGCAGTGGCTCCTACTCCTGGATCTCTCATCCATCCAAGGCCAGCGCCACATGGACGGTGCTGCCAAGTTCAGCTGCCAGCTTCAGATGGGCCCTCCACTTCAACCTAGATAGCAGGAGCTCTCCTATGGGGAAGTAATTGCCTTCTGGGGCCAGAAAACCCCTGAGGCTCTCTTTCATAAGTTGGAAGCTTAGCTGGGTAGGATCTTACATCAAGGGTACTCATCCTATTTATCTAGCAAAGAGCGGTGGCCTAGAAGCTAGTCCCTTAACAATTATAGCCTCTTTTCTAGGACTTGGGTGCAACATTAAGCTTCTTAATGCTCTTTATCTCCATACTGAATATTTTGTCTTTGTCTTTTTGTCTTTCCTTCTGCCCCATTTGCTCTTTTTCATTCATAGATCTGCATAAGAGTCACCAATAATAATCTTGAACAACAGGCTGTCTTGAAATTTCCTCCAACAAAGAAATGTCTGTGTTTTGTTTTGTGTGCGTGCGTGCGTGCGTGCGTGTGTGTGTGTGTGTGTGTGTGTGTGTGTGTGTGTGTGTTGTGGGTTTTTTTGGTCTTTTTGTGACAAGGTCTCCCTGTACCACTAGCCTGGACTTTCTAAGGAGAACAGGCTGGCCATGATCTCACAGAGATAGCCTGCCTGTCTACTGAGTGCTGAGATTAAAGGCTTATGGCACTGTGCCCAGCTAAATTCAACACTTTCAAATTTAGCCCCAGGCAGTGAGTTTCTTTGACAAAAATCTCACAGGATTGGCCTTTAGTCCGTGCTGCGCTCTCCCTCTAAAACATCTTGACTTGTCCCTCTGCTAGAGCAGCACATTAAGTTCTACTTACAGCATTTAACAACTTTCCTAGGCTAAAGTTCCAAAAGTCTTAAACATTCCACAGCCTGGTTCTTCACAGTGACCCCCAGTTCCTATTACCAGTTTTTTAATTTGGTTGCTTTTCTGCTGCTGTGAAAAACACCATGACCCAGGAAACGCACAGAGGTGTTTATTTTGGCTTTAGCATCCAGATGGAGAGTGCACAATGATGGAGGAAGCATAACAATAAAAAGCTCACATTGTCAAGCACTCTGGGCAGCAAAACAAGCAAACTGGAGGTAGGATGAGGCTAAGTACCCTCAAAGCCTGCCCCACCCCCAGGACATACTTCCTCCAGGGCGTCAGATCTCTTACAGGTTCCTTGATATCCTTAAACCGTGCCACCAACTAACCACTTGTTCAAATATTTGAGTCTATGGGGAATAGTATCATACAAACCATTACAGAATTTATTCAAAATATATGTTCCAGAATCACTTGGTTTACAATTCCTAAGTGTCTTAATAGCTGTTGGTTCAAAAATGCTGGGTTTTTTTGTTTCTGCCAAAAATCTCCCAGAGGATTCTGATAACTGAAAAATTCCCATTGCCTAGCAATCAAAGTTCCAGCAATGAAGTTGTTTATCTAGCACAAGTGGGAAAGCAACTACTGTATTTGGAGGTATCAGCATCTGACTAGAACCTGCAGTGAACAAAAGCATAGTCTTACCTAAAAATATCAAATAAAGTAAAATGAAGCCGCACTATGTTCACTTCAAGCATATTGCCTTACTTAAACACAAATTATGGATGATAAAATAAAGGAGTGATTCATCCCCAGCCATCCAACCTCTATGTCACCAGACACTCACACTGTGCTCCACTTTTGCCATCTTCCTACACACATAACCTGCACAGTAGCCCGTCCCCCGCTAGCTCATCTGCTAGATTATGAAATGACCCACACGAACCACCACTGGCTATTATGACAGCTCCTTCCTCCATGTGACTGGTGAAGCTGCATAAGCTGGCTCCTCTTGCCAGATCAAGCAGAATGCTAAGGACTCCTGCATGTGCCCACTGGTGTCTAACTGGAAGCTTTTCAGCCACTTTCATTTGGCAAAAGATTATTATCCCATGTGCTAGAACTAGTTCTCAGGAAATTTCTCCAAAGCATGTATAGAACAATCATATCTCCATCTTCTTTGACATGTCAGCAAAGGAGACAAAGACTTTTCATGAAGATTTCACATTCTGCAGCTACTTAAAATGCATATAGTTAAATAGAGTTCTGTGGTTGGGAAAGGCAAAAGGGTGGTGAGTGTGTTCTCTGACAAGTGGGAAATGTGGCTCCTGTTACTATAAGGCCAAACTTGGGTATCTGGTCTCACAGTATGTTCTTCTAACAGAGATGACAATAGACACAGAGTCTAAATAATTGAGTGGCAGTTACCCAACAATTCATGCCCTGTCCTTTTCCTTCCAAATTCCAGTATCCAAACTTAACTTTCTTCTATCAGACAATACAAACTATAAATTAAAATACAAGGCAGGGTTTGACTTTGGGCTTTCCTAAGATAGTTTCTTATCTTCATATTTTTAAGACAACAGGGTCCATGGTGTCAGAGATTTGCAATGAATCCACAGACTTCAGTAGACTCATTGTTTATTCTCTGGGTTCATTAATATAAGCTAAATGTGGGCAAGGGCCTCCTCTGTCTTCGTTGTTGCTATGTCAACTTCATAACACATCCTGGGAATATCATAGGCACTTAGCATATTATTATTAGAAAAGAAGGAATTATATAAGAAACCATCCTATAATATAAACAAGATGGAAAGACCCAAACAATGCAGCAGACTGGAATTTTTCTTGATACCAAACTCTGAAATCAAAGATGGACAGAGGGACCTCTCTTGAACTTGCCCCTTCTTTACTGAGGCTCAAGTTCCATGGCTTACTCTGGTCACTCAGAAGTTTATATCGAGTTCTCCTGGTCCTGCATCAAACAGTTCTTCCCTTGTATTCTCTGGCCTCTCCAGTGAGCAATTGTGGCTTCTGTGTCTGTCAGCATTTCTTTTTCAAAATGTATATTGTACTTCATGTAGAGGCATAGAGACACATACTGTGTCCGGTACTGAAACAAAACAGGCATGCAGATCAATAGAATGAACAGACACACGGACATAAATCCTCACAGCTACAGCTACTGATTTTTGACAAGGTTTAAAACATTGATAACCCGGAGACATGGCTCAGTAGTTAGGAGCACTTGCTATTCTTGCAGAGGACCCAGACTCAGTGACCAACACATGCAACAGGCCATCCACAAATGCCTGTAACTCCAGTTCTAGGGGATCCAACACCCTTTTCTGACCTATGTGGACATCTGTACACATGGGGGTCACACATATAAATTCAGACAAAAATACACATAAAATTGAATGACCATGTCCTTTTCAAACTACATTGAAAAAGAGAGCCTTTTCAACAAATAGTGCTGGGAAAACTGGACACCCATATGTAGAAGAATGAAACTAGATCCCTAACTCTCACCCCACATAGGAATTGATTCAAAATTGATCAAATATATTCATGGAAAATCTGAAAGATTGAAGCTGCTAGAGGAAACAGCTGTAACACCTCAGGATACAAGCAGAGGCTAGGATTTTCTGAAAAAAAACTCCAATAACCCAGAAAATAAGAATAATAATTGACAAATGAGGTTCCATGAAATAGGAAAATTTCTGCACAGAATGGGAAAAATTTTTGCTAACCACACAATATGCAGTGGATTAGTATCTAAAATCTATAAAGAACTCTTAAAAATTAAGCACCCCAATCCCATATCATCCAATCAATAAACGTGCTGAACAGATAGTTCTCCAAAGAAGGCATGCAAATGGCCACTAGAATTTTAAAAAGTGTTTAATATCCTTAGCTATAAGGGAAATGCAAAGTAAAGGTGTTCTGAGAGCTCATCTCACCCCAGTCAGGATGACTATCATCAAGAAAACAAATGACAACAAATGCTAGAAAAGGGGAGTCCTTATGTCCTGCCGCTGCAGGATGCAACTGGCGCAGCCACTATCACGATGAGACATCAATCTGAAGGGTAAGTCGTGTCCTGTTTCCATACCACTTACTAATCACTATAGCCAGGAAGAAAGCCGTCCTAAATATCAACAGATAAATGGATTATTTTAATGTGGTATATGTACACATGGAAATTTTTTGTCTAGACAGCTGTGTTATTCAATTACTTTATCTCACACAGAAATGTTACATTAAAGGCATATTTAAACTATGCCAACAAATAAAAATATATTACTATCACTCATTAGAAAAAGGAAAAAAAGTAAAATGTTTTAATAATGTGGTAATTCTCTTCCTCACTCAGGCATGCAGGATGGAGTGCAGCTCTGATCTTGACACCCAGCATAACTTTTAATGACAAGCCTAATATTTGTTTGTATTGATACCTGGAGAAACATTAATTTGTCTAAAATCCAGAGAAAAAAATAGAAAGTTGTATAACATGTGTTGAGAAATGGTGCAGAATCTGGATTTATGGAATACTTGTCTTAAATTTTAGAAATATTTTATTAACCTTTTGTGAATCTCATATAATGGTTCTTAATCAGATTTAGGTCTCCTCCCTTGTCCAGACCCCCACAACCCTGTCCCACTGGGCCCCATGCACTCTACCATACATGTTAAGTCCCATTCAGTCAAGCATTTTACCTGGATTTCCTTCAGTGCAAGATCAGCCTATCTGGAGATCCTAAGGAAGGTCAACTCTGCCTCACCCTGTCATAATCAGCTTGGAGCAGTTCTCAGGCTAGGGCAGGCAGGCCCACCGACCATGGCCCTCACACCAGTCTGGGCTCTCGTCTGATTGAGTGGGCATGGGCTTCCTGCTCAACATAATCATTGCAGCTAGCTCACAAGGGCAAGCTTCCAGTGACCTGAGGGCCTCAGTTTCCCTATGAAATTTTTTTAACCTGTAGAGAAGAATGAAACTATTACATTTGCACAGAAATGGGACTTGGAGAGCATTATGTTAAGTGAAAGAAGTCAGACTCATTAAGACAATGCTGCATGTTTCTTTCATGTGCAGAACCTACATCTAAATGTGTGTGTGTGCACACACACACATGTGTGCACGAGTAAAGGATCATAGAAGTAGAAGGCCAGCCATGAGAGAGAAGAGATCTCAAAGCACAGGAGGGAGATGCGTGGGTGATGGGATTCACAGGGCATGAACAATGAACAACGAGTGATGAAGGGCCACCTTCAGGAAGGATGAGCACCAAGAGGGACAGGAGAGCCAGGGAAGGCAGCAGGGAAATAAGGAGACACAATGGCACCAGCGTGTGAAAGTGCCACAATGAAGCTCATTATTTTGTACGCTAATTTAAAAATTAAAGAAACATATTGTTTACATATAAATACAGTATGTGCCCTGGGCACAAGGAAAGCAAGACACAGGAGGGCATGGGGCACACCTTTAGTCCCAGCATTAAGGAGGCTGAGGCAGGCAGATCTCTCTAAGATGGAAACCAGTCTGCACTACATAGTGAGTGTCAGGTCCACTGGGGCTACAGGGACAATGTCTTAAAACGGAAAAGTACAATATATCAACATGACCAGTTTTGGCTTTTTGACAACAGAACCAGTTTCTCATGTGTGGCTTTGTGTGTTTTCCCTTGGAATTTAAAGTAAACAATAATTCTGGTATCTAAAGGGGTTTCCTCATTAAAGGAAAATGATCTTAAGGGAATTCAAAGATGCAAATTTTCAAGACATGTTTTTTTGCCTTCCTCAGACAGCAACAGAATGAGTGGTGAAGTGAACCCGGGAGCGAAGGGTTCATACAAAGAGTGGATTTGGAATTATGGTTCTCCAGGTGATTGAGAACCGTTTTGCTGTGAGCTGACTAACGGCCTTCTTCTAACAAGTAATAAACAACTTTCTAGAGGCCATTTTTTCATCACTTACAAAAACGTCATTCAAGGATCTCTAATATGGTTTTCTGGCCTCTGGGATTTAATATTTTGAGAAATACCTTTAAGCCAACACAGCCTCTGGACATTCTCCTGCTTTTGCTCCCCTCGTTTTCAGAGGCAATATTTCTAGGAAAGCATTGATTGATTTACTGTGCTAAATTATGAGATGTTTTCAGCGTTGGGTGCAGTATACCTGATTTGTGATCTCTACTCCTCTGCTGTTTTATAGTAGAAGTTAAAAAATGTATACCATGGCTTGGCAAAGATGGGTTCACCTGGATGTCGGCCCCTGAAACCCTCTCTTGGACTCGTGGCCTTGCCCCTTGCTTGAATCGTTATCCAGTCAGTAATTTGGTGATGAAGGATTTCAAACTGCTGGTTTCCAACTATTAGGAAGCAACTTACGTGTTGTGATGGATGGGACAAATGCCGTGGGAGCGACAGAGGCAGGTTCTCCTGGATGGCAGGCACCACAGAGGCAGAAAGTACACTTGGCGTGCTTGAAGGAAAGCAAGAATTTGCATTTCTGAGTTTAATTGTTGCTTTGTTTTTGTTGTTGTCTCCACGGCCAAACCAGGAGATCTGTGAGTCTGCCCCTCTCATCATTCTATTCTTTGGATGCAGCCCTGAGCTCAAGACAATGGAGGGCATGGGGTGGACCATGCAGTGGCAAATCAAGGAGGCCAGACCAGAAGAGAAGCCCACTTTCACTGAAGTGATTAAACTCTGAAACTGAGTCTCAGGATAGCTTATTCCTTCCGTCTTAGTGCTGCTTGTAAACTTCAAGAAAACTTTTCAACTTGAATGCCACTGGCCTGAACTGCACAATCAACATGCTACCTGATAGTCCCGCTCAGAAGTGTTTCTGCTGTGTTTGGGTCAGCTTGCACCCTCTGCTCAGACAGGAGACCCAGTTTAGAATCTCTGTTCATGGCCCTGGCTGCTCCTGGTTTGTAACATGTCACAGCTTATAAGGAAAACGTGCTCTTGAATCATGAATCTTGAATGTTGTCATAATCTCTCTTTTCTTTCCTGAGTGAGGTGACGGACTGACTTCACACATGTTAATGCTTCTTTTGAGTTAGTTATCTGGGTCGGTGGTATTTGCTCCATAACAAGCCATCCTCCTTAGTAGCTGAAATGACAATCACTGGACTTGGCCCAAGCAGGGCTGGGCAAGGCCCTGGACAGATCTAGTCTCATCTGTCCTTAACTGTGCCCAATCACATATCTGGGGACTTGCGTGAAGGATGATGGAACCTAGGGCTGGTGCCTGTCTCTGCAAGTTCTCTTATTTTCCAAGGGCTAACCAAGCCTATTCATGTGTGTAGCAGAGGAGAACAATGCTGTGGAGCCCATGAATGCTGTTACATTCGTGGATAAAGCAAGTCATTAGCCAGCCAAATTTAAACAGCAAAGAAATATATTCCCTTCTTTTAAAAAAAAACATATATTTTTCAATTTTTGGTGTATGAGTGTTTTGCCTGCATACCTGTGTGCACACCTATGTGCACACCTGTGTGCAATGACCAACATGGCCAGAAGACGGCAGTGGAGCCCTGAACCAGAGTTACAGGTGATCGTTGCCTGCCATGTGTGTGCTGGGAACCAAGCCTGGGTCCTCTACGAGGCAGAGTAGCATGTGCTCTTAACTGCTGAACCATCTCTCCAGCCCCAATATGTCCCTTCTTTATGTGAATATAATATGGCTATTTTTGCAATTTTCTACACTATCCTACACCTCCTCTGGATATTTCAATCTCATCTTTTATCATATTTTCCCCAAAATAAGTCTGTCAATTTTCTGTCTAACCCCTGGCCAGTGGCTGCACCAGGAGACAGTACAATTGTCCCATTTCAAATATTTTACTTATCACACCCCTAAAAGCATGTTGTTTTTTTTCATCTAAGAGCACTTGTGGGTTCTGACAAGTAGGACCTGAATGTCTCTGGAGGCTCTCAATCAGCTTGTAATACGTGCCGATCCCTTTAGTCCACGACTCTTTCCCACCTTTTGCCACCTAGTCAGTACCCCATGGACCTTCTAAATAAAAGTTCATTTAAAAAATAAATTCTAATTTGTAACAAACTAAAGCTCTTTTCAAAATCACATGCTTGGACTTTATAACAGTACTAAATTGCTTTGTGCAAACTTTTAACAAAGTCAGCTTACATCAAACTGGTCAGGTCAGGCTGGAGAGATGGCCTAGTGGTTAAGAGCACTGACTGCTCTTGCAGAGGGCCCGGGTTCAATCTCCAGCACCCACATGGCGGCTGAGAACTGTCTTTGACTCCAGTTCCAGGGGAATCCAACGCCCTCTTCTGAGCTCCGCAGCATTGCACAACACAGGTGCACAAACCTACATACAGACAGTACATTCATACACATAGAAAACAAACAAACTGGTCAGGTCTTTCAGGGCGCCCCTATTGCACAACCACACTGTGAAACCAAAGAGTCTTGCTCACTTCCTCAGAAATTGTTTGGGGGGGTCACACTCAACTAATGTTGAGTTTTGGTCTCAAGTACAGTGGTTCTGTGAGGTAGACCATTGTTCTAGAGGCCCAACAAAATGGCAGAAGTATCTTGCTTAGCTTAAGTTATGAGGAGGCTTTATGTCTTAGAAGAACATTCACTTCACAATGACATAATGCTATATAGGCCCAAATACAGAAGAATGTTTTTCTTTGCACAAGTCTATAAATTGACACTAAGTTGTAGTGAGCAATGGGAAGTATAAGCCCAGCTTTCTCAGGAGAGGAGAACTAGCCAAAGCTGGTGGGAAGAAAGAAAGGCATGATTATTACTTTTTGGGTTCATAAGGAAAGAATGCTATGAATGTTTCATACTAGTAAAAACAAATCTCCCAATCTGTCCAGCATGAAATAGATGTGTGTTCTTATTCACATTCAGCCCATTGCACTAACCAAGGAAAAGGGGAAAACCATTATGGAAGGAGTGGTAAGGACCTAAGCCCTGGAAGTCACCAGCGACATGTTTACTAAATACACTCTGAAACATGAAACACAGCTTTGGGAGGCAGAGAAGCCACCTGTGTGGGGGCCACTGACTGCAGCTCAAGCTTGGTCTGTCTGTTTTCCTGGAACTTGGCTTCACAACTGGAGTTCAGCCAAATGAATCTGCCTCTTTGGAGTCTCCCAACAGCTCCCAGCTTGGCATTTATATCACAGGAGAGCTAGCCAGTAAACCCCTCTGAAGAGGAACCGATGACTAGAATCATTCCATCAGTATCCAGACATCATAGTCAATTACAAACACAGAGAACTAACCTGACAGCCAGCTCTGCAAGTAGCAGACACTAAACTTCCCTACAGACCTGCTTGGCTCTACTCAGCATTCCCTGTGACAAGACATTTCAAGGATTCTGCAGTGCAGTGGGCTTTGCATTGTCATGTAAAGACATTTTCCTAGCCACCCTCAGAAGTTGTGGATTTCTACTTAAAGCCACTGAAAATCTCTGGCAATAAGATAATAGTCAACATTTTAAATAGACACAGTTCTGTACACATCACTGCTTCCCAGCCATGTGGCTTTAAACATATTTAGATGGTCGTCCAGGAAAAAGAAAGGAAAATTGGTTAAAAACTCCTGCCTGAGAAGATTTTGCTATCTTTTACTTATTTCCAAAAAAATGTCATTCAGCAAAAGGCTAGACATTCGGTCTTCAGTGTTCAGTGTTCAGATCTCCAAGCAGTGAATTAGTCGGATGGTTTTATGGAGAATCTATTTGTACTTCTATTTGGATTATGTGTTAAAGGGACAGATATTTTAGGAAGATTGAGGCGGGGGGGGAGGGGAGAAGTGTCATGCAACTGAATATTCGTTGTCAAAGCTCCTTGAGAAATGCATCATGCCCTTTCCCTCACAGGGACGTGATCTTGGCACTGGTGCTTGTGAAAGGAGGGTCTGATCAATGACTGCATTAGCCTCGTCACTCCAGAGCCATCGTCAGTAAGTTAAGCTTCAATAGTCACAACTTGATCAAAGTCATTGAGCTTGATTGACTTAGATCCTGTGACAATAATTTGCCCAGAGGTCTCACCTTCCAGGCTGTTCTGCAGCCAGCCACGAGGCGAATCTTGGCTCTGAAGAAGTTTACTAAAGCTGACATCCCCTCGCTCTAGCTTTGTACTCGTTCATCAACTGCATCATATTCAAGGTGGTCGGAGATCTGGAGTTAATCCTGGTAAGATGTTAGTGAACTTTCCTAAGGTTTTCTTCTCAGATACAGCTATAATAATGTAAACTTCAAACCTGCTTTTCCTATGAGGGAAAGGGTTTTGGTTTTGTTTTGTTTTGTTATGTTTTTAGATTTTTTTTTAATCCAGAAACCAAACAGCCTCACATTCCAGTAATCCTTGGCAAATCTTCCTTGGAAAGATTCCTCAAGTAACATTTTATTTGTATTTCAATGTCATTTTGAAGCTTAAATTCCAAGATCATGGGCACATCTGGCATGCAGAGCCTCCCTCTTAAGCATTCCAAGTCTGTGGCTGCCAAGCACCAAGTCCTCCTTTCTCATCCAGTGGTAGTCCTGGTGGGAATCTGTATCCAGGAGGAAATGAGTCCTGATAGAACAGCCAGGCCTGACACTGCCGCCTTCTAAGCTTCTCGAATGCTCAACCTACTCCACCTGGAGGTTTTGCTGCTTGATGGAAGGTGGTGTTAGAAAAACAGCTGTTAGGCTGCTAGCCTTGTCCTAGAATCAAAGTATCCAGGCTGCTGGAAGTGCTGAGGTTGTATGCCAGGGGCACACAGAGGGACCAAGCCTCTTTTTCCAGGTGCAATTCTCAAGATGCTCATTAGGATGATCTCTAAGTACAATTTTCTTGGTATAAAAGGCAAAGTAAGACTCACTAATGGGAAGGAGGCTTCCAGCTTCCCAGCATTTCAGAGGAAGGCGTGTAATGGCAATCATAAAACTCACGTCACTGATAAGAACCAAGAAGTCCAACTCTAGAACTCTAGAAATTTACAATCCTTGGAGGATCAGCAGCGTGCATTCTGGATATCTTAAAGGAGAATGCTCTAAAACATCCATTTGTCTATGGTGATGAAAACCGATGTTATAAACAATCCAGTCTGTTTCTTACTGCAACTAACGGAAATGCCTACATTCCAAATTGAACTGGCACTTTGATTTATATCCTTGGCACATAGAAGCAAATCCAGAGATGGAATTTCTAAAAGTAATGGAGGCATATCTCCAAAGAGAGAGAGAGAGAGAGAGAGAGAGAGAGAGAGAGAGAGAGAGACTTTGAGATGATATTAATATTTATTTTTTATTTTTTTATTTCTGTATGTGTATCAATGTACTGTCTGCATGCAGTTCTGTGCACCCATGTCGTGCAATGCCGCGGAGGTCAGAAGAGGGTCTCGGATTCCCCTGGAACTGGAGTTCTCCTGGAATTGGAGTTTCAGACAGCTTTCTGCCGCCATGTGGGTGCTGGGGATCGAACCCGGGTCCTCTGTAAGAGCGGTCGGTGCTCTCAACCGCTAGGCCATCTCTCCAGCCCCCGAGATGATATTAAGAAAAAGCTGCTTTCTTGAGTAATGGGATGATTGTTTCTAAAAATCACAAAGTAAAATGCAAATATGATCCATGTTGAAAAAGCTAAAAAGTGTGAAAGTGTGATTGGACGGAAACAAGTTTTATCCTAAAGCCTGCTTTATAAACCTCCTGAGGTTCTGATCCTCACCTAACACATTCCACAGAAAAATTGTTTATAGTCTGTGTGAAAAGAGTTTGCTCCATTTAAATAAATGTGTTTGTGTTGACTGATCTATTGTATTGAAGATATTTGCCAATTAATATCCACTTTGTGCTCCTCTTTCATAGGTTATTGATGAGGTTGTAGGATTATAATTTTATTTACTTTTTATGTGTATGAGTGTACTGTCTGCCTATAGGTTGGTGCACCAGTGTTGTGCAATGCTGCGGAGATCAGAAGAGAGCATCAGTTTCCCCTGGAACTGGAGTTAAAGACGGTTCTCAGCTGCCATGTGGGTGCTGGGGATCGAACCCGGGTCCTCTGTAAGAGCGGTTGGCGCTCTTAACCGCTAGGCCATCTCTCCAGCCTCCTAGTCTCAATCTTTTAAAACATTTTATTTACTTTTTTGTGTGCACAAGTATATTACCTGCATGTCATGCAATGCCCACAGAGGTCGGAATAGGGCATCGGATCCCCTGGAACTAGAGTTAAGGATGGTTGTTTGCCATCATGTGGGTTCTGGGAAATGAACCTGGCCTCTGCAGGAGCAGTCAGCATTCATAGCCACCAATCCATCTCTCCAGGCCCTGTAGTCTCAATCTTAAATGGGCTCTATTTCAGGGATGCTGCCTCTTCAGGTACCACAAGATTAAGTGATTTATTTCACTGAACTTCCATTCTTCCTGAAAAAGTGTGAGCAAAAACAGTGATCGTTCTACTCACTGAACAAGAAGATGAGCACTTGTGTAGCCATGTTTAGACACAGCAGGTAAAGTATAAAGATATAATGCTATGGGAATTTTATATTTCCAAGTTCAGATAATGCTTCTGAGAAGCACTTAGAACTGAACAAATTGAGCAAGTACAGTTTTTCCCTACTTTCAAAGGTTGAAGTATAGTGGTTTTTCCTGAATCTAAAAGGAAATAAAGGGGCTGGAGAGATGGCTCAGCAGTTAAGAGCACTGACTGCTCTTGCAGAGGACACAGGTTCGATTCCCAGCGCCCATATGGGGACTAAGAACTGTCTTTAACTCCAGTTCCAGGGGAAGCTGACACCCTCTTCTGACCTCTGAGGCATTGCACAACATGGGTGCACCAACCTACATGCAGACAGTACACTCATACACATAAAAAATAATAAATAAATAAATATTTAACAAAAAGAAAAAAAGGAAATAAATTGATTGCAATAAAATGAAAATCCCATTCTAAGACATACTGTTTATATTTGTTTGCAAAATTTAAATAACAAATGTACAGAATAATATTAGTAATGGCTCGGTGAATCTTGTAAATTACCATACGGGGTTTAAGAAAAAGGTTCAGGAAGACTATATTTTAATCCTTGAAATTGTACAGGAGAACCGACCCAGGTAGAGCCTTCATGCTAACTTCCTCCTTTCCATCTGTGTGTCTACTTGTGTCTGCTCTATCATGATCATCCCAATTCTGTCCTGGGGATATGTCCATGCAGTTTGGGACAGCACTGGCATAAAAGCAGCTCCCAGACCTCTGGTGTGTGAGTGGCCGGGGACCCCAACACTCTGACAAAGAGAGGGGACACATGACAAGGAAATGCCAATGAGAAATATGAACAGAAACTCGGAATGCAGGGCGAAATCCGAGTTCCAATCTAGCTGCCACCAGCTCGCTGACCCTGAGAAGGTCGCTGTTCATGATCAGAAAACTGGATTTAAAGAGCAAGATGCCTTGGCTTTCCAGCCCTCAGCGTGGCTGGGTCTGACGGTGCTGCCGCCAGTGCTGCTTTCTACTCAGCGGTTTGGAGCCCAAGAGGCCAGTCTTGGGGTGGATGAGACAGCAAAATCTATCCACTCATCAGGACAGAAGAGAAGCTCTTTCTATGCCAATTACAGCATGAAAGTGAAAGCAAGGGCGGTGTCAGAATATAGCCCTTAAATCTATCCTTCCTTTGACCTAAATGTTTCAGCGCCCTGATGTCTCCGTGAAACACTTCTAGGGCCCACAGCACTACAGTCCTCACTGTTCAGATCAGAGGCTGACCTGTATGTACTGAGGAGATTTCACTTTTCTAAAAACAGATGGATTTTGAGGAAAATTCAAGTAGCAAACCTTTTTTCTCAAACACTACATTGAAAAGTAAAGTTCTTTCTACCTCACATTAAAACTTTAAAAACTCTTCTGACATTCCCTTCTGCGTTCTCAATATTTAAGTGCTTACCTTATGTGAATGAGAATTCCCTTGTGACAAACTCTGTGCACATGGCCTGTGGAGCTGCGGCCAGGAGCCTTGTGATGCAGAGCACAGTGACTTGCCTTTCCTGAGTGGGAATGCTGTGCTCAGTGACCACTGCAGCTCAGGAGCCATGCGGAACATGTGCCTGTTGTCCTTCACTAGTCCCATAACTGTCAGCCAATAGCCCCTGGGCCAAGTCTGTCCACTCTCATTCTTTATTGATTCCCCTTGGCTGTTTCCACCATAGGAGGGATGAATTCATGGCAGAATGTGAGATCCACGCATCTGGAATATTTCCTTTCTGGCTTCATACAGAAAAGATTTGATGACCCTGATTCTAGTCTAGCCCTCCCATTTTAGAAATACTGGCACTGAGTATATCTTCCTGTTCTTTATCCTTTTGTTCTAGACCTTAGACTCTGATTAACTAACCAAATTGAAGTCATTTCTTACTTCAGTGAATACAAATTAAGAATACAGTTTGTAACATGGATAAACCACCATAAGTAGAATTAAATGATGGCTCAGGCTTCCTGACTATATATGTCAATTGTGCTTATGCCTCAAAGGTGATGTTTCTAAATGTTATCTGGAGATTATCATGTGACCTTGTTTAGTTAAAGATTTTTTTTATTCTTTAAAAATTTTTTATTGTTATATTTAATTCCATAAAAAATTTAGGGATTCATAATTTAACAGTAAACTTACATGGAGGTAAAAATAGAGCTTTTACATTTCTAAATTATCTAGCACGTTGATGTATATTTTATTTTTTTCCCACATAAATTTATTTATTTATTTTGTTAAAAATAATCTTTAAAGATTTAAAAGAGCATGATTTGGGGCTGGAGAGATGGCCTAGTGGTTAAGAGCACTGGCACTCTTACAGAGGACCTGGGTTCGATCCCCAATACCCACATGGTGGCCGAGAACCATCTGAAACTCCAATTCCAGGAGAACTCCAGTTCCAGGGGAATCTGACACCCTCTTCTGACCTCCGTGGCATTGCACGACACGGGTGCACAAACTTGCATGCAGGCAGTACATTCATACACATACAGAAATAAATAAAATTAATAAAAAAAATTTTTAAAAAAGAGCATGATTTGGGTAGAATTAGAAAAGGTCCATTTTACAACTGTAAATAATATTCTTCCTTGATATGTGTATCTATTGTAACATTGACAAGGTTATATATGATATATTATAAATATTTTAGCATACAGATAAATATATTAACACATTTCGAAAGCAGTTAAGCAAATCTTATTTGGCATATATCTGTGCTTCAGGCACTCACTACATATAGTTACTTGGCAATTAGAAAATATACAGTCCCAACTGAGATATATGTTACATATTAAATTTCTTACACATACTATGAAAACAATGTGAAATATATCAATGATGATTTTTAAATAGTATTAAAATTGAAATGACGCAGAAGTTTAGTGTATCATTAAAATTATCAGTTTCTTCTCATTTTTTTGATTTGGTTACAAAAAATATAAGATTATCTATGTGGTTCATGTTATATTTCTCTAGGATGTACCTCCAAACGAGAAAGTTAAAACATCACCTTGAAGAGGCTCGAGAGATGGCTCAGTGGTTAAGAGTACCATGTGCTCTTGCAGAGGACTGGGTTCAGTTCCCAACACCCTCATGGCAGCTCACAACCATCTGTCACTCCAGTTCCAGGGGATTTAAAGCCCTCTTCTGCCTCCACAGGCATTGCATGCACCTGGTAGGTAGCTCACTTACATATGTGCAGGGAAAAAAAAAATACCTCATGCACATAAAATAAAAATAAATCAATCAAGAATCACTTGAAATGCAAACCCAATTACAAAGAAACCTGGATATACACTTGTAGAAAATGTAGAATTATCATACTTCTGCTGATGGAGTCCAACTGATCTCCTACCCCAATAACAATGAACAGTATTCAAAGACTAGAATAGTTCAGTCAGTCAATATCTACTCATTAAGCATTCTGAGAAAGCAGAGACTATGCCTCATGACTAAATGCCTGGTCTTCTACTTGTTTCTAAAATGTCTTTAAACAGCTCTACAAAGTGACCAAATAGTCCCTCTCCAGCTCCAGGTCTGAAAACTATTTGGTAACTGGGGAGAAATCATAAGATGTCCATAAAGCAGAGGCTTCTATTCAAGCAGCCCAGTTAGCTGCCATTTCACTTCACGTGATGCCACCTGCACGGCTTGAGCTCATATCTCAGCAGGGACTAGAGAACAGGCCACTGGAGTATTGGCAGCTGCTCCTGGGGCTGCAGAGGAGCAGTTACTGGGGGTGGAGCAGCCAGGAGTGAGCAGGGACCTTGGTGTCTGAAGTCCGAATTTCCAACCCTGATGTTAATCCAGCTCTAGACCACCTTATCCAGATGCAGTCCTGAGCTTACCAACTTTCAAGTCTTTTCTGTGAAACTGTCATTAAATTGTGAGTAACTGGGCACTATTTTCTGCATAATATTTCTTCTCTGAATGACCAGACTCAGGCTTGTGGAAACAGAAATTTATTTACTTTCTATTCTTGAGCTCATCCACTTCAGATTTCTGGGATATGCCAGGAGACTGCTTTCAAGTTGGGGAAATTTCTTCTTTAAAAAAAAATATACCAAGGAAACTCGGAAGGAGAATGTACTTGGCTGATGAGTCCAGCACTCCCTCTGCTCCAAGCAGGGCCGCCCCAGACAGCTGACAGCTCCTGGCAGTCACTGAGGTCCTCAAGCCTTTCTCAGCTTGGTAGGTCCACCCTATGGATATAACTTACCAGAAATAAAGTAAAAATGCATTTCTATAAATCTTATCAAGAAGAAATGGCAATTTATATATTAAGTTATAATGATAATCAACCCAAGGTGAATCACCGAGCTTTGGTACAGTTTCAAGGAAAATGTGATTAATCTTGCTGCCAGTGCCTTTTGGTGAACCATGACCACAAAGAACCATTTGATTTCATAATAAAGTGCTGTTCTGAACACCAGACCAACACTATCCATTTGGGTGCCGGATTAGAATCCAGACAAGTCCACAGTAAAATCTTTATACATCATCAACTTCCACACAGCACATAAATTGCACTAATACATTAATATACTCAGATCTCAAGCCAGCTGTTTGTCATCATATTAGAACGTGATGACACAATATAAAAATGTGAGATGGAATTTGTGCTGAGGTCTAAATTCACATTGGAGGTCTGGAAATAAAAGATTGTTTATGAAATTATAGCTTGGTACTTGCTGCCAAAGTCAGCTCCTATGCAGCTCTGACATAGAATCCGTGTCTTTGGCATTAGAGTCTTGCTGGAATACTACTCCTCTGACTGGAACTTCACTGACTGGAAACTACACATCACGAAGCAATCGGCTGCCATCACAGCACTGTCTGACTGTTGCTGCACAGATTACCTTCCTTTTAGCCCCTATTATTTATCATTCTTTTCTCCAGTTCCAGGGGATCTGAAGCCTTCTTCTGCCTCCACAGGCATTGCATGCCCATGGAAGTGCACCTACATGTATGCAGGAAAAAAATTCATACACACAAAATTAAAATAAATAAATAATCACTTTATTTAACTATTTTGAATACTTTTAATTAATTCATTTTACATTAAAATACTTTTATTGAGCTTTGTACATTTCATACAACAGTTCTTAATGAAACTTGGACTCCCTCCCCCATGCATCCCCCCATGAGGCCTCATGTATTCTCCATGTTAAGACCCATCAGTCAAGCATTTTACCTAGATGTCCTTCAGTGCAAGTTCACCTGCCGGCAACTACTCAGCCTACTGAGAGATCTTAAGGAAGGTCTACTCCCCCATCCAACCAAAAATAGTCTCCAGTAGTTCTCAGGCTAGGGCTGACCCACTACCCATTTCCTTCACGCCACTTGGAGCCCTTGGCTGATGGAGTTGGCCTGGTCTTGTGCTCGACACCACCTTCACCAAACTTCACATGATAACTTCAAAGGAGTGAGCTTCCAGCAGCCTGGGAGCCTCTGGTTCCCTGTGTTCATGGACCAGCCTGGCTCTCACAGTCCTTCCAGCCCCTCTTCAGGAATGGTTCCTGAGCGTCCTTACACAGTAGAGTTTGCTGTTCTCATCCTTAGGGTGATTCAGGTTTTCGGCTGTGTTGGATCCTTGATTGCTTTTCTCCCTTAGCGGCTTGCACCCCTTAGCAGCTTGCACAGTGTCCTCTAGAGCTATGACATCTAGTCTTCAGGGAAAAAGATACAGGTAATTTCCTGCTCCATTGCTCCAAGTCCTGTGTCCACATTATGTCCTGTCTTTAGCAGTGGGGTCTTATCTTCAAGTTCTGGGAGATAAGCAAGGGATCCAACAATAGCCTGCTACATTGGGAGTCTCTTGGACTACTATGACCAAGCACTCAAAGAGAGGCCTCTGCTGTCTGGCGCTGTATTCCTTGCTATGCAGCCCACAAATATTCACATACACTGATGTTCAGACACCAGGTTGTGTATTTCTCAGGGGTTCCCAAGCCAACATATTATGCTCTGTCTTCCCATAACACCCATTTTCCATTCATCTCTCCTCTCTCTCCCCCATCCAACCTCCCTCCTCCCTCTCCAGTCGAAGTGCCCCATTATCTCCACCTTCCCCCATAACTTCCACCTCCTCCATCTCACTTCTCCAGAGTTCCCTCTTTTCCCACCCCCATGGTCCCCTGCCTGTCTCCCACTGCTCCCCTCCCTGCCAAACACTCCCACTATTCCCAACTCCCCCTGTAACATGTCTAGTATCTAACATCCCTACTATCGCCATCTTTTGGGACTTTTCTTTCCCTTTATCTCCATGTTTCCTTTCCATTATCCTGGCTCTTGCTGTTACATCAGGATATATATACACACGTTTTCTTATATCGATGTTAAAATCCACAAGTGAGGGAGAACATACATCACTTGCTTTTCTGAGTCTGTTTTGCTTCACTTAGCATAACACTCTAGTTCCATCCATTTACCTGAAAATTTCATAATTTCGTCTTTTCTCACTGCTGAATAGAGCTCCACTGTGTGAATGTGCCACATTTTCATTATCCACTCATCAGTGGAGGGACATTTTTTAGACTGCTGTCATTTCCTAGCTACTGTGAAGAGAGCAGCAGCAAGCATGGATGTACAGTGTCTCTGTGGTAGATGAGTCCTCTGGGAATATGCCAAGGCTATAACCAGTTATAACCACATCATATGGTAGATTCAGGTTTAGTTTTCTAAGAGTTCTCCACACTGCTTTCCATAGTGCTTGAATGAGTTTGCAATTCCACCACCAGCAAATGAGTGTTCCCCCATCTCTTCACCTTCTCCAACATTTGGTGTCTTTTTTCTCTTGATCTTAGCCAGTCTGACTGGGGTAAGATGGAATCTTAAAGTGTTTGTTTTTTCTTAAAATTTTATTTATTTATGTTTGTGTATGAATGTACTGTCTGCATGCAAATTTGTGCACCGGTGTCGTGCAATGCTGCAGAGGTCAGAGGTCAGAAGAGGGTGTCGGATTTCCCTGGAACTGGAGTTCTCCTGGAATTGGAGTTTCAGACAGTTCTTGGCTGCCATGTGGGTGCTGGGGATTGAACCCTGGTCCTCTGTAAGAGCAGTCAGTGCTCTTAACTGCTAAGCCATCTCTCCAGCCCCCTAAAGTGTTTTTTATCTACATCTCTTTAATTACTAAGAATATTCATCACTTTTAAGGTGCTTTTTAGCCATTTTTATTTCTTATTTTAAGAACAATCTTTTTATTTGGCCCTTTATTTTCTTGTCTCTTTGCATTTTCTCTTTTAGCTTTTTGTATATTCTGGATATTCATCCTCTCTCAGATGTGTAGCTGGTAAAGATTTTCTCCCACTCTATGGGTTTCCTCTTCACTTCCTTGACTGCTTCTTTTGTTGTAGGGAAGCTTTGTAGTTTAATGAGGTCCCACCTTAATACCCGGGCAACTGATCTCCAATTTACAAAGTCCTTTCCTACACATATGTTGTAATGTACAACCTATGTTTGCATCTAACAGTTTCAGAGTTTCAGGTTTTTTTGTTTTTTTTTTTTTAATTTTTTATTTATTTCTGTATGTGTATCAATGTACTGTCTGCATGCAGTTCTGTGCACCCGTGTCGTGCAATGCCACGGAGGTCAGAAGAGGGTCTCGGATTCCCTTGGAGCTGGAGTTCTCCTGGAATTGGAGTTTCAGACGGCTCTCGGCCACCATGTGGGTGCTGGGGAACAAACCCGGGTCCTCTGCAAGAGCGGTCGGTGCTCTTAACCACTAGGCCATCTCTCCAGCCCCGAGTTTCAGGTTTTATATGAGGTTTTTGATCCACTTGGAGTTGACTTTTGTGCAAGGTGAAAAGTAAGGTCCACTTTCATTCCCCTATATGTTGAATTTTGCTAGCACCATTTATTGGAGATGCTGATTCTCCTCCATTGTGTGTTCTTGATATCAGGTAACTGAAATTACATGCTGTCGTCTTTGGGTCTTCTATCATGTTCTATTGATCTATGGGTCTGTTTTGTGCCCCCACTATGCTATTTATTTGACTGTAGCTCTGTAATATAATCTTAGATCTGGTGTGAGGATCCTTCTGTTTTTTTTTTGGCAAAGATTGCTTTGGATAACCAGGGTCTTTTGTGATTCCATATGAATTTTAGGATGGACTTTTCTAGCTCTGTGAAGAATGTCATGGGTATTTTGATTGCATCGAATCTATAGATGATTTTGTTAGATGGTCATTTTCACAATATTAATTCTACCATCAACATGGTAGGTCCTCTCAGCTTCTGGTGTCTCGCTCAATCTCTTTTTTAAATATTTGAAATTTTCATTCTGGAGACCATTATTGTCTCTGGTTAGGTTTATCCCAAAATACTTTTTGAGGTTATTGTGAATGGGAGGGTTTCCTTGAACCCTATTTCTTGTTATTAGTATATAGAAAGTCTACTGATTTTTTTAAATTTGCTTTTGTAACCTGCCTCTTTACTTAAAGTGTTAAGTGGACCAGCAGTTTTCTGGTACACTTTTGGGGATCTCTTATGTAAATATCATATCATCTGCAAATAGTGATAATTTTACCTCTTCTTTTCCAATTAGAACTCCTTTAATTTCTTTTTTCTATTTTTTTTTTTTGAGACAGGGTCTACCTTTAGTCCCAGCTGGCCTGGAGCTAGCTATGTACACCAGGCTGGCCTTGATCTCACAGAGATCCACCTGCTTCTGCCTCCTGAGTGCTGGGATTAAAGGTGTGTGCCACCACACCTGACCTAAGATAGTTCTTAGCTGCCATGTGGGTGCTGGGAATCAAACCTGGATCCTCTGCAAGAGCAGTCAGTGCTCTTAACTGCTGAACCATCTCTCCAGTCCTCTTTCTCAGATTTTACTGGTCTCTCAAGAGTTTCAAGCACTATATTGAAAAGGAGTGGACATCTCTGTCTGGTCCTTGATTTTAATGGGAATGCTTCCAGTTTTTCTCCATTCAGAATGATGTTGGCCATGGGTTTGTTGTGTAAAGTTTTAATTATATTGAGATATATTCCTTCCAGTCCAATTCCTTCTAGGACTTTTGATATGAACACATGTTGGATTTTGTCATAGGCTTTTTCTGCATCTATTGAGATAACCATATGATTTTTGTCTTTAAGTCTATTTATATGTTTTATTACATTTAATGCCTTATGTATATTGCACCATTCCTGCATCTCAAATAAAGCTGACTTGATCATAGTGGATGATCTCTTTGATGTGTGTCTATATGCAGTTTGCAAGTATTTGCTTGACAATCTTTGCATCTGTTCTAGTTTGTCTTCAATTGCTGTGACAAAACACCCTGACCGACACCAACTTGGAGAGGAAAGGGTTTATTCAGCTCACATCTCCTGGGTCACAGTTCATCACACAGGGAGCCCAAGGCAGGAAATCAGGGCAGGAACCTGGAGGCGGGAGCTGAAGCACAGGCCATGGAGGAGTGCTGCTTACTGGCTTGCTCCCTTGACCCATGCCTAGCCTGCCCTCTTATACGGTATGCAACAACCTGCCCAGAATTGCACCACCCATGGTGTGCTGGGCCCTCCCACATTGCCCAACAATCAAGACAATACTCCACATACGTGGCCACAGGCCAGTCCAATGGAGCCAATTCCCCATTTGAGGCTCCCTCAACCTAAGTGTGTCAAGTTGACACTAAAGCTATCCAGCACAGAATCTATGTTCATTAAGGATATGAACCTGTATTTTCTTTCTTGCCATTGTGTCTGTACCTGGTTTGGGAATTAGAGTGATGCTGGTGTTGTAGGAAGGAGCGTCCTCCTCTGTTTCTATCCTTGTGAATAATTTGAAGACTATTGGCTGTAGATCTTCTTTCTGGACCTGGGCTTTTTTTCAGCCAGGAGGTTTTGTATTATTGGTCTGTTTAGGCTGTTGGTCTCTCATTGGTTTTACTTGGGTGATTTCTATGACCTTAGAAATTCATTCATTTATTTTAGATTTTCAAAATTAATTGAATATAGGTTTTTAAAGTATTCTCTTATAGTGTTATGAAAAATTTTGGTGTCTGCTGTGATGGTTCCACTTTCATCTTTGATTCTATTAATTTAGATTTGCTTTTTCTTCCTTTCAGTTAACTGGGCCAAGGGCAGGTCTCTCTTGTTTAGATTCCAAAAGAACCAGCTCTTCGATTCATTGATCCTTTGTATTGTTTTCTTGGTTTCTATTTCATTAATTTCTGCCCTGATTTTTGTTATTTCTTCTCATCTACTTAGGCTTGGGTCTGGTTTTTTCTTTTTTGTTTTTCTCACCTTTCCAGAGTCTTCAGTTGTGTCACTAAGTCATTTACAAGTGCTCTTTCTGATGTGTTAATGTAGACACTTAGACCTATTATCTTGTCCCTTAGAACTGCTTTTAAAGTGTCCCAGAGGTTTCTTGTTTTCTCATTTTCATTTACTTCCAGGAATACTTTTATTTCTTAATTTCTTCTTTGACCTATTCATCGTTCAAGACTGTGTTGTTTAATCTCAATTAATTTGTTTTTTGTTTGTTTGTTTGTTTTTGTTTGTTTGTTTTTTTGGTTTTTTCGAGACAGGGTCTCCTTGTAGCCCCAGCTAGCCTGGAACTCTCTCTGTGAACCAGGCTGGCCTTGAACTCACAAAGATCCGCCCGCCTCTGTCTCTCAAGTGCTAGGATTAAAGGCGTGCGCCACCATGCTGGGCTTAATCTCAATGAGTTTGTATGGCTACTAGAGCATCTTTGGTTGATGACCATGAGCTTTAATAGCACTGGAGTCTGATAGAATGTATGGAATTATTTCAACCCCTTTTTGTTTTGTTGATGTTTATTTATGTTCCAGTATGTGTGTATCCTTGAAGCTGAGTTTCTTGAAGATGACAAAAAGATGGATTTTCTTTCTTAATCCATTCCACTAGCCTGTGTATTGTTGAGGCCATTGATATTTAGAGTTATTATCGAGAGATGTGTATTGGTTACTGTCATTTAAGTGGTTTGTATTCTTGACCCTAATTTGTGTTTCAATAATTATACCTTCCTTTGTTTTCTTCCTGTAACCACTTGGATACACTCATTCCATTCTTCAGTCTGTTTCGTTGCCTGCTTTGGTTGACATGAATTCTTTCAGTCTTTCCAGTTCATGAAAAATTTTCTGTTCCCTTCAACTATGATGGACGGTTTTCCTGGATAAAGTATTTGGGGTTAGCATCCAAGCTCATTTACAACTGGGAGTACTTTGGTCCAGGCTTTTCTGGCTTTCATAATTCACAATGGAAAGTCAGCTGTAATTCTGATGGGTTTTCCTTTATATGTGACTTTTTATTCTCTAGCAGCTTTGAGTTCCCTCTCTTTGTTCTGTACATTTAGTGTTTTTACTGTGATATGCTGTGTGGAGTTTCTGTTCTGGTCCTGTCTAATTGATTTTCTATGCACTTCTTGAATCTGTATAGGTATGCCTTTCCTTAATTTAGGGAAGTTTTCTTCTATAACCACTCACTGATGGACATTTAAGTTGTTTCTATGTCTTGGCTCCTGGGAATAATGCCGAAATAGCATGATAGCATGGCCAACACTCTAATTTCATTCCATGACTACATATGTATAATTATTTTATTTTCTTGTATTTTTTGGCTTTAATAGAATTGTTTAAGTCACTGCCCAATTTGCTTATAATTTTTCTTTTAATATATATTTTGAACATTATCAAATCTAGACCTGTGTCCCCCACCCTATCCTGCACCCTTTCACCCCACCCCACCAGAGCTCATGCATTCTGCCAAACACGTTTTTCATCTCTTTCTCAGTCTTTTTCAATATTCTCCATGTGGAAGTTGACTGTTTTGAGCAGAAGTTTATTGTTTCAGTCAGTTCTTTGACACAGTCCTTTCTGTTGTTGTTGTGGTTGTTGTTGTTTCTAATATGCATCACTCCCAATCGTTTGGACAAAAGCTCAAGGGGCCATGCACTAGAAACACAACTAGGTAATTGGCACTAGCATCCACAGATGAGGGATACCATTCGTTGTTTGTTTTTCTGGGACTCTGTTACTTCACTCAGTGTGATGTCTACTAGCTCCAGCCATTTTTCTGCAAAGCTCATGATGTGATCTTTCTTTACTGCTGCATAGAACTCCATTGTGTAGATGTACCACATTTTCTCTATCCACTCATCAGTTGAGGGGCATTTGGGTTGGTTCCAGCTCCTTGCTATTGTGAAGAGAGCTGAAATAAACATGGCCGTGCATGTATCTCTGCGGTGGGGTGACTCTTGAGGGTACATGCCTAGGAGTGGTATGGCTGGTTCGGGTGGCAAGTGCATTCCAAGTCTTCCAAGGGTTCTCCACACTGCTTTCCATAGTGGCTATGCAAGTTTACATTCCCACCAGCAGTGGATGAATGTCCCCTTTTCCCACAACATTTCCAGCACTTGGTATCATTTGTTTTCTTGATCCTAGCCAGTCTTATTGGAGTAAGATGATAACTTAAAGTGGTATTGATTTGCATTTCCTTAATGATTAGTGATGTTGAACACTTCTTAAGGTGTTTCTCAGCCATCTCTAATTCCTCACGTGTGAAGTCTCAGTTCAGCTCTTTGCTCCATCTATTGAGTGGGTCATCTGTTTTCTTTCTTCTTTGTTTTTTGAGTAGTTTATATATTCTGGAAATCAATGCTTTGTCAGATGTTTCTGCGTTGAAGTTTTCCTCCCACTCTGTGGGATTTCTCTTCACTTCCTTGATTGTTTCTTTTGATGTACAGAAGCTTTTGAGTTTAATGAGGTCCCATTTGTCAATTGTCCACCTTAATTCTTGTGCAGCTGCTGTCTGGTTTAGTAAGTCTTTTCCTA
>VZQC01007135.1:729132-786676 GCA_009823505.1 Rhizomys pruinosus | reverse complement strand
TTTGCACTGAGAAGTCAGTTGTAATTCTGATAGATTTCCCCTTATAGGTCACTTGTTGTTTTTCTCTTGTGGCTTTAAGGATTTTGTCTTTGTTTTGGGTGTCTAGCATTTTAACTATGATGTGGGGTGGAGAGTTTCTTTTCTGATCTTGTCTGTTTGGAGTTCTATGGGCTTCTTGTATTTGTATTGGTTTGTCTTTTTTAGTTTGGGGAAATTTTCATCTATTATTCTGTTGAAGATATGATCAATACCATTCTCTTGGGATGATTCTTCTCTTTCCTCTATTCCTATGATGTGGAGATTTGATCTTTTCATAGTGTCCCACAGTTTCTGGTTGTTCCACTTTTGTGTACTTTTAAATTTTTCATAATCTTTACTTGAGGTTTTTAGTTGTTCTGTGTTATCTTCCAGGTCTGAAATTCTTTGTCCCGCTTCCTCCATTCTGCTTCTGAGGCTTTTTCCATTCCTTTCCTCTTGATTAGATGAGTGTTTGATTTCCTTTTTCATTTCCTCTTCTGATTTCTTTAGTACTTCCACTTCCTTTTGGAGCTTCTCAATCCCTTCCAGTAGCTCTTTGCTTTGCTTGTTGGTGCATCTTTTTCAACATGGGATCTTTTCAGTGTTTCCACTTCCTTCTTGAGTTTTTCATTCTCTTTTCTTAATTCTTTGATTTGCTCTTTATAATCTTGCACTTCTTTAAATATGTTCGCGATTGTGCTTCTGATATCTGTGTCCTGGGCCATCCCCAGGAGGATCCCACTGTAGGCATCTTCCACAGGGTTTGTGGAGCTTGGTGTGGGATTATCCAGCACCTTTCCCATAATGTCTCTTCTTCGTGTTCCTGGCGTATGGGCTTCTCCTTGCCTGGATTCCTCTGATGTGAGTCCCAAATGCCTCTTCACTGTGTTGAAGGCTTGCTTTGCTTGCCTCCTTCAGATGCCTTTGTAATCCCAGTTGGCAGGGGAGGGGGAGCTCTTTAGCCTGACCCTAGCACCTGCACTTCAGTTGGTCTTGGGAGATCTCAGGTCTCAAGACTCACACAACCCCACCTTTTATACCAGCTGGGAGGATAACTCTGCCCCCACAGCCACAAAAGCCAATTAAGCCAAAGACAACTCGATTATCTAGATTAAATCAAACAACAATCCACCTTGCTGAAGCACCAAGCTCCTATCTACCTACCTGCGCTTCAGGTGGTCTTGAGAGATCTCCCATGTATGTATAATTATAACTACATGTATACTGAGTTACATTCTTACAAACAGTGCACAAGAGAATTCCACTTTCTCTATGCTTAATGAATCTTCCACTTATTCTATACACTATACTCTATACCCTCATGAATACTTTGTAAAGTACTTCTGAAAACACAGCCATCCAAGCTGCTTTGAAGGGAAACTACACTGTGGTGTGGACTGGACTTCTCTGATGATCTTCTGTATAGAAATATCAATATAGTTATTTGTACATTTAAAAATGTTTTAATTATACTGGGTTACATAAAGCCATTTTCATGCCCATATGCACTGCACTTTTATCACCCTCGTTCCACTATTCTCTCCTTCCTTGCCCCTCATCCCTCCCCCTTTTCCCATTGTCTGTTAGGCTTCAACTTTCCTGTCATCTGTATATATATATGATGCTATGCATCTATGTGAAACTTAGGGCTCATGGAAAGGGGAAGACATTTGTTTCTCTGGGACCTATTCACTTAAGCAATTACCTCCAGCTGCATTTATTTCCCTACAAATGGCATGACTACATTCCTCTTTACTGCTGAAAAAATTCCATTGTGGGGCTGGAGAGATGGCCTAGCAGTTAAGAGTGCTGACTGCTCTTGCAGAGGACCTGGGTTTGATCCCCAGCACCCACATGGTGGCTGAGAACCACTTTAACTCCAGTTCCAGGGGAATCCGATGCCCTCTTCTGACCTCCGCAGCACTGCATGACACGGGTGCACAAACCTACATGCAGACAGTACATTCATACACACAAAAAATAAATTAAATTCAAAAAAATTCCATTGTGAATACATAACCACATCTACTCCTCTGTTGACAGGAAACTAGGTTGGCTCAATGTCTTAACTATTATGTAAAGTGCTGTAGTAAACACAGACATGAAATTATCTTTATGATATATTGCTGTGGAGTCCTTTGAATAAGTACTAAGGAATGGAATAATGGAGTCATGTTGACAGGTCCATTTGCAGTTTTTTGAGTAGCTTCCATATTGATCTCCAGTGGCTAGACTAGTGGCTATTCCAGCCAGCAATGAACAAGAATTCTCTTTTGTCTGCATCTTGGACAGTATTTGTTCTTGTTTTCTTTTTATTTATTTATTTTTATTTCATGTGTATAAGTGTTTTGCCTGCATGTATGTAAGTGCACTCATGTCATGCAGTGCTCACAGAGACCAGAAGATGGCAATGGATTCCCCTAGAACCAGTGTTACATGGTTGTTAGTCACCATGTGGGTGCTGAAAATGGAACCCAGGTCCACTGCAAGAGCAACCCATGCTCTTATCTAACTTTGCCATTTTAGCCAATTATTTGTTTCCATGATGATCACCATACTGACTGGGGTGAGATTTTTCTAGAGAAGAATATTAATTATAAGAGCCACCCCAATAGTTAGATAGCTAATCTGCAATGGATAATCCTGGGTGCCAACTTTACTGGATCTAGGATTAACTAAAATGAGACAGAGACCTTTGAATTAGACCATTTAAAGCTGGAAAACCCACCTTAAATGTGGGCATTACCTTGGTGGCAGCCCATATAAAACGCTCACTCACTGCTAAATTTGTCTTGCTACCATGACCATCTTCTTGGATTCCAACATAGACAGAAGACTAGCAGCTCTCTCAGAATTCATCAGGCCTTCAGGGTCAGATTGGGACTACTGAGACATCCCGCCTCGTGGGCTGAGCAACTGCCACATTCTCAGCCTCTCCAGTGTGCTGCAGCCATTATTTGGCTACTTGGAATATATCCTGTGAGCTAATGTCATACATTTTTATTTTATCAATTCTGTTTCTTTAGAGAACCTTGACTAATCCAGGCCTGCTATGCAAACATGAAGCTATCCAGTTAAAAACATTAGTCCTGCCGGGTGTGGTGGTGCATGGCTTAAATCCCAGCACTAGGGAGGCAGAAGCAGGCAGATCTCTATGAGATCAAGGCCACCCTGGGCTACATAGTGAGTTCCAGGCCAACTGGGACTAAAGGAAGACCCTGTCTCAAAAAGATCAAGAAAGAAAGAAAGAAAGAAAGAAAGAAAGAAAGAAAGAAAGAAAGAAAGAAAGAAAGAAAGAAAGAAAGAAAAGAAAAGAAAATTAGTCCTTTTAACTAATAACTGGAAGGGAGTTGAGAGTATAAAGTCTTAAACTTTCACAGCCACCCCCAGTGATGTACTTTCTCCTACAAGGCTTCAACCTAACCTTCCCAAACAGCACTGACCCCTGGAGATGAAGTGTTCAAGTACCTGAGCCTACGGGGACATTTCTCATTCAAACCACCATGCTCAGTAATGATAGTGACTAGTATTAAAGTAACTGCCAAAAATCTAAATAGCTGGACAAAATTTAAATTTTGTTAGGATCTATGGATTTTACCAATTATTAAAGTTATGGAAGGTTAATATTAAGGAGTAAAAAATGAGGGGATGGTAAGGAAAGCAGGAAGAAGGCAGGAATGAGAACAAAATATGTGTTATCTGTGGGAAGAATAATAGTACACAATATTTGGCTGTGGAGAAACAGAATGATTTAAAAACCTAACCAAGAATATATAAACCAAACCAATAACATTACAAAATATTTATTCAAAGGTGAAAGTAAAAAAGTTAAAAAGTAAAACAAAATATTAATTAATAATAAAAAACAAAAGATAAAGTATAACAAAAGTATGTTAGATTGAAAAATATCAGCTGGTGTTTCCTCCTGGATGGAATGGGTCTTCATTCTTCTTTTCCCTCCACAGAGCAAACTGTACCATTGAGAGGTATGCAATTTGCAATGCCTGTTCAAACCTACAGAGCCAGATTGGAATGTGTATGGCCCCAGGAGCTTCTCTACAAATGCTCCAAGTTGACTGACCAGTCCCCAGTTCTCTCCTGGATGCTTTCTCCAGCTGGGCGCTATGTGGAAAGCCAGGGAAGGAGCCCAGGCGGAGGGCAGCAGCAGCCTTGGCAGGGAGTCTATTCTACCTCAGTGTCAGGTTCCACGTCCACCTTGGCCTCCACAACCAGGACTGAGCCCTGGATTCTCTGACCAAGAAACTAAGTAGAGCCCTTGGTCCTGTCTGACTTCTGGGTCTGCCACAGTTCTTCCCCTGGGTGATCCAAGGTGCTAGTGTGATGATCCGGGAGGTTGTCAGCTTTGACTGGTGCTTCCCATTCCAGATGGTCTTCTCTTTGCTCCAACATCTTCAGTTACCAATGATGCTTGACAACAAAAATAATTTCAGGATAAGCCAGTGTGGTACAGAGTTCAAGTTTATTAAAATAGATTTCAAGGTAACCTAGACTTTTGCATGACCTTTAAATGAAAGATGTTTGGGAAGAAAGCAAAACACACATATTGTTTTGTGCATCTTTAATATTATTCATATTTTTGGTAATGAGTTATAGGATTCCATATATATTTTGGATAGGAACACTTTATCGTATCTTAAGTTTACAAACATTTTCTTCCATTCTATAGGCTGTTTTTTTAAATATATGAAGTAATAATCTTAATGTGGCATTTTCATTTCCATCCATATATCATCATTCTTTCATCTTATTTGCCTATTACTTCCTTCTTCCTCTGGCCTCCTTTCCTCTTGCCAGTCCCCTCCTTCCCCCCAAATAGTCCATTCTGCTCTGATGTCACAGGTATTCCATTAGCCTCTCTGATTCTCCTTCCCTTCCCTTTATAATTCTTCCTCTCATAGTCTCAGCTTCTTGAAAATTGGAGATAATAATCTGCATACACAGGAATAAGGAGGGAGTCTGTTGAACTTCCACACTGCCTTCCCCCAGTTCATGCCTGCACTGGACTCAAATCCTTTGTCTTCCCAGGCTGGCTGCACTTGAGGAGCTTCCCTGATTTGAATATCAGGGCTTCTATGGGCTACATTTAGCCTTGTGGATTGTGTGCTGTGCAGATTCTTTTTCCAGACTGTACTCCTTATGGTGGCAACTGTTCTAGAGCATGGGCTGTCTCCTATGTGTGTTGGGAGTGTAGGAAGCAACCCCAGCCCTGGTATCTGTGTAGGCCGAGCACCTACCTCTCTACTTTGAGACTTCCTCAGTATTGATCACCATGCAAGAAAGACGCAGCAGTGCAGCTCAAGCTTCAGCGTTCTGGAGTTCTGCAGCCATGAATGACAAGGGGTGGTTCCAGAGTGACCAGGCTCATGCCAAACCCCAAGCTTATTCTGAGTTGATGTGATGTCCTGCCACTGCTGAGGACACAAGTTACCTTTGCCTAGATAATTGTCTTATTTTGCGGGGTGGGGCAGACTCGACTTTTTTATTTATGTACAAAGATTAACATGATGTAGTCCATTGGGTAGATGGTCTTGGATAATCCATTCAAGAAATGTTGCTTAGTCCAACTTAATGAAGCCTCTGTGCTTCTGGTATGGCAGAAACACTGCGAGCACATGTTCAGCCTGTAATTCTAGATCAGACCACGATGGTTAGAGGAGATGGAATGAGCAGGAACCCTGGCTCAGTTTTCGTGGGTGACTCCAGTAGAGCTGCTGGTGACCCATCGTGTATTTGGACATCCATGGAGGAAAAGGAGCAAGCTGTGGCACACATGTGCTTTTCAAAGTTCTTGGGACCAAAATTGTCTTCTTTTTAATTTTTTTATTTATTTTTACTTTATATGAGTGAATGATTACCTACACGTATGTAAGTACACCCATGCACACAAGGCCTGTGTAAACCAAAAGAGGACATATGTTCCCATGGGACTGGAGTTACAAATGGTTGTGAGCCACCATGTGGGTGCTTGGAACTGAATCTACTCCTCTGCAATAGCAGCCAGTGCTCTGAACTGCTGAACCATCTCGTCAGCCCCCGAGCCACGCCTTCTGAGTCTGCACTTTTCAGGTTGTCAACGTCCACCCCTCCCACTCTCCACAACAGAATCCAAGATCTCAGTCTGGGGCTGTGGCAGGTAAAATGCGAGCCCCTGTCTTGTGCTTCTTCCATGTTCTCAAGCTCCCAGGCTAACTCATTCTTAAACAGCAGGTTTCCTCTCAAGACCTTCCTGGTTACTACCTTCAGACATATAGAATGAACACAGTAGGATTCCTCTCCTCCACTGACCAGTCTACCGAAGACTCACTATCCACTGGAACCCACAACTGGATTGGAGGCTCATGATGACATCTCGCATGTTCTAAGCACTAGACCCAGACACTTTCACTAAGGCCACCTTGACTGACTTGCCTTTCACCTTTGCTCACTAAGGAACCTTGTGGCTGGAGCTATGCTTGACTTGACTTACTTATTGTCAATCCATCTTTTTGTCATCAGTCTTTTCACCTGAGTTCTTCAGGTCTCACTTGTGAATGTCTGGAGCTCTTCCTCGTTTTCTCTTTGGAATGGAGTCTATGTTTTCTTCTAGTCTGACTCTTTTCCTTTAGTTACACAGCGGGAGCCTTTGGTCCATCATTTACCTGAAAACATATTGTGTGATGATTGATCTTGCTCTCCAGAAGCATTTTTATTGGATGAGTTCCATCCACCTGGTTTGTCTTTTGTTATTATCTACTTTTGCTGTTATAGCCAATAAAGCATTGCCAAGGTCAATGTCAACAAAATTTTGCCTCCTGTCTTCTTGGAGGTTTTACAGTTTGGGGTCTCATTTTAATCCATTTTGAGTTATTTTTTGGATAATCTTAGATAAGAATTCAATTTACTTCTTTTGCTTATTGATATCCAATTTTCCAAATACCATTCAGTAGAAAAATTATCTAGTATATATTCTAGGCACCCTTGTTGGAGATCAACTAACTATATAATATATTATACATATATATATATGTATATATCTGAGCTATTTCTGGACTCTGCTGACTCTTAATCAAAAGCTCTGCCTACAGCTACCTATTACTATCCAGCCCATCCTCTTCCCATTGGCCTCATTGGGCCTTGGCCCCTTCTTGCTGAGCTATCAGAGAACACTTAGCTAGCAGGGAAATATCCAGATCACATCATGCCAGGTTAACATTCCTCTGCTTGGGACAAACCCTAGTTGCTCAGTTCCAAGTCTCACGCTGTGTCTGCTAAGCTAGATAGTACCTGCCCAGCTGATCCTGATCATACTAATTTGGACATAGGTTCACCCTCATGTAGAGCTCTTGACTAGCCTGAGCCTGTGTGGATCCATCCAGTCTCTCCAATTAAAAAAAAAAAAAAGGAGAAAGAGAACATGAAGTAGAGTCCAACTAACTATTTGTACCCAATTAGAAAAGAACCAAGCTACAGCAACAACATAATCAGAAGCAAACTTCAACTCAACAAAAGGGGCCTGAGTTTCGTAGCAGACACAAAACCAACAAAAGAAATCCATATGCCCAGACCACAATGAAAAAAAAAAAACAAACAAAAACAAAATATGTCTCCACCAAACTCCTGAAGCCCTATAGAAGTGTTCTCCCAGAGTAACTACCTAGAGGAAACCCAGAACACTGAAATTAAAAGAACCATAACAAAATTAAAGCATTCAATGAATAAAAAGAATACTCAAGTAACTCAAAGAACCAAAGAGGATTATGCATGACCAAAGCTAAAGAAAATACAAATACACAGATGAATGAAATGGCAATACAGGATTTGAAAACTGAATTCAGGGAAGAGAAATATTAAAGAAAACTAGGCTGAAATGAAGATGGAATTGAAAAATTTAATAAGACAATTTGAAATTATAGGAAAAAGCCTCCTAAAAGAATGAATGAAGTGGAAACACGATTCCAAAACTGAAAGATAAAGTTGAAGACAGGGATCGTTCAAGAAAAGAATATGAAAAAAATTTTAAAAACACAAGAATGGAATATGCAGGGAATGTTGGACACCATGAAAAGACCAAATTTATACATCATAGCTATAAAGAAAGAAGAATCTCAGGTCAATGGCATTGACATTCACCAGGATTATAGAAAAAGTTTTCCTAAACTAATGAAAGACAAACCCACCCGAATAGAAGAAGCACAGAGAACACCAAATAGCCAGGACAGAACAGAAACTCCCTACAGCACATCATAGTAAAGATAGTAAATGTACCAAAGACAGAGAAAATACTGAAAGCTGCAAAACAAGTTAAATATAAAGGAAAACCCATCAGAATTACAGTTGATTCTCACTGCAAAGTATAAAAGCTAGATCAAATAATTTCAAGTTCCAAACAATCATAGATACCAACCCAGAATACTTTACAAAGCAAAAATATCACAGTTGAAGGGGAAAGAAAAGTCTTCCATGATACAAACAGGCTGAAAAAATTCATGTCTACCAAATCAGCCACACAGAGAGTCCTCAAAGCAATACAAAGGACTGAAGAAAAAAAAATTACCATACCCAAGAAGCTACAAAAAGTTATCAAATGAAGGTATAATTATGGAAACACAAAATCTGACCAAAAACACAAACCAATACAGATCTTTCAATAATAACCTTAAATGTGAATAGCCTCGCCTCCCAGTTAAAAGAAACAGACTAATTGAACAGAATAAGAAATAAATTAATACTTTTTAAATCTTTTTCTTGTCTATAAGAAATTTATCTCACCTTTAAGGATAGGCATTATCTTAGGGATAAAAAGATGTAAAAACTATTCCAAGCAAATTGCACCAAGAAACAAGTAAGCATTGTGATTCTAATATCTGACAAGATAGACTTCAAGTTAAAACTAATCAGAGGAAATAAAGAGGGTCACTTCATTCTGACCAAGAAGACATTAAACATGAGCATATATGCACTAAAGTCTGATGCACCCTAGTTCATAAATAGAGTACTACAAAACTTTGAGACACAGATTAACCACAACTCAGTAATGTAGGTGACTGCAATACACCTCTCTCTCTAATAGACAGAGAATAAACAGAGAAAGATCTGAATTAAATTAAATCTTACATCAAATGGACCTAACAGACATATACATAATATTCCACCCAAGCACCAAAGAAATTTAGCAGCCCTGGGGAGTTTCTTTAAAGTAGACCACATACTGGGGCACAAAACGAAACTCAACAAATACAAGAAAATTTAATAATTCCACGGATCCAATCAGACCACAATGTGATAAGCCTTAAAATCAACAGCAAAAAGAAGTTCTAGTAACTACATGAACTCCTAGAGATTAAACAACCTGCTCTTGAATGAAGAAATCAGGAACACAAGTGGCCCATCTACAGTGAAATCAGTATGCGTAGGGCTCCTGGAACACAGTGGGACAGGTAGGAGGCAGAACATTGATGCATCCCTCAACTGTCACAGCAAAACCTGCTTATACAACAGAGTTAGGTGTACACAGAAGGCCACAACTGGCTAAGAGCGTGCGTTAGGGTTAGAGTTCCTCTGTAGGACTCCTATATTAAACCTCACCTACCCACAGCTCAGGGACCATTATGAAGAGGGTGTGGAAAGATTGTAAGAGCCAGGATTTATGCATGAGCATAAGGAAACAGAGGCTTTCAGGCCACTGGGAACTTGTTCGTATGAACTTATGACAATGGCAACAGCATGCACAAGACCCATGCAAACTCAATCAGACAAAAAACTCACAACAGCAAGAGAGAAATGGGAAGTTGGTTCCAACCCTAGCTGAGGAACTATTCCCAACTGATTACGAGAGAGAGAGAGAGAGAGAGAGAGAGAGAGAGAGAGAGAAAGAGAGAGATCACTTATTTAAGGAGTGACTCTAGATAGGATGACTAGATTGCAGAGGATGAAGTTGCATCAAGCGACAACTGAGAACAAATGCTTAACTGGATAGGACTTAACATATCACAGAATGCATGACATCCACTGGGAGTGGTGTGGGTGCAGGTGGGGACATGAAATAAATTTGATTAAGAGATATATGAAAGGCACAAAGGCTCAGTAAAAATATTTTAAATGCTACAAAAATTAAAAATTGAAACAAGAAGAAAGAAAGAAAGAAAGAAAGAAAGAAAGAAAGAAAGAAAGAAAAGAAAGAAGGAAGGAAGGAAGGAAGGAAGGAAGGAAGGAAGGAAGGAAAGAAAATTATTGCTGGAATTAAATGAAAATGACAATACAATACAATCAAACCTCTGGGGCACAGTGAAAGTAGGTCTACAAGGAAAGTTTCTAGGTCTAAGTGGCTACATCAAAAAATAAGAAAAAGTACAAATAAATGACTTTATGCTGTAACCCAAGAATCTGAAAATGCAAGAAAAATCCTCAAACTCAGTGGATGAGTATAAATTACAAAAACAGAGAAAAAAACTAATGAAATAGAAACAAAGAGAACAATAAAAAGAATCAATGAGTCTAAAATCTGGTTATTTGACACGATAAACAAGAAAACAGCCACTTACCATGTTAACCAAAAGAAAGAAAGAACAAATTAATGAACTCAAAGATGAAATGAGAAGCATAACAACAGACACCAACAAGGTTCAAAATATTATAAGTGAATACTTTAAAAACCTATACTCTATTAATTTTGAAAATCTGAAATAAATGAATGACTTTCTAAATTCATGAAAACCATCAAAGTTAAGCTAAGATTAACAACTTAAACAGAGCTTTGATTAAAAATAGCACAGACTGGGACTGGAGAGATGGCCTAGTGGTTAAGAGCACTGACTGCTCTTGCAGAGGACCCGGGTTTGATCCCTAGCACCCACATGGCAGCTGAGAACTGTCTGAAACTCCAATTCCAGGAGAACTCCAGTTCCAGGGGAATCCGATGCCCTCTTCTGACCTCCACGGCATTGCACGACATGGGTGCACAAACGTACATGCAGACAGTACATTCATACACATAAATAAATAAATAAATAAATAAATTAATTAATTAATTAAAAAATAAAAAAAATTTAAAAGCCCAGACTGATTCACACCAGGATTTCACCAGACCTTCAAAGAAGATCTAGAACCACCACTACTTAAATGATTCAAAAATAATGAAACAGAGGGAGAATTTACAAACTCCTTCTTTTTTTTATTTTTTTTTATTAATTTTATTTATTTCTGTATGTGTATGAATGTACTGTCTGCATGCAAGTCTGTGCACCCGTGTCGTGCAATGCCGCGGAGGTCAGAAGAGGGTGTCGGATTCCCCTGGAACTGGAGCTCTCCTGGAATTGGAGTTTCAGACGGCTCTCGGCCGCCATGTGGGTGCTGGGGATCGAACCCGGGTCCTCTGCAAGAGGGTCGGCGCTCCTAACCGCTAGGCTATCTCTCCAGCCCTACAAACTCCTTCTATGATGCCAATATTAATATCAAAACCAGGAGCAGATACAAGAAAAAAAAAAGGAAGCTATATGCCGACATAATAAACAGACTCAAAAATTATCATTAAAATACTTATAAATCACATGCAGACAGAAATCAAAGAGATCATGCCCCATAATCAAATCAGCTTTATTCCAGTGGTGCAAGGTTGGTAAGTCAATGAACATAACAAATTATGTAAGAAATTAAAAGCAAAAATCTCATTATCATAAACATAGACAAAGAAAAGGCCTTTGAGAAAATCCAATATGCACACATGATAGAATCGTACAGGGAGTTGTACTGGAGGGAACACACCTCAACATAATGAAGATGATCTACAGTAAACGCACATCCAACAGCATTCTCAATGGAGAAAAGATGAAACACTCCCAGTAAAATCAAGAGCCAGACAATGCTGTCTGCCACTCCCAGTCCCTTTCAATACAGTGTTTGAAACTCTAGTGAGAGCATTAAGACAAGAGAAGGAAATTAAAGAGGGTATTAGTCCTAAAGAAGAGAAAATTATCCTTATTTCCAGCTGGCATATTATCCACAATAGATCCCAAAAAATCTAGTAAAAATGTTCTAAAAATGATCAGCGCTTTCAGCAAACTGACAGGCTGCAAAATCAATCTACAAAATCAGTAGCCTTTCTATATACCAATGACAATCAGAGAGAGTCCAGGGAACACTTCCATTAACAATAGCCTCAAAAAACTCTAAGGTAAACATAGACATTCTCATGACATTCTTCACAGAAGTAGAAAAGTCCATCCTAAAAATTTTATGGAAACACAAAAGACCCCCAGACAAGCATAGCAACACAGAGCAGTGGCAGCAGGATCCCATATCAGTCCTCGGTCTACACTACAGAGTCATGGTCATGAAACAGCATGCAGCAAGGCGTTGGCACAAAAGCAGACTTGGAGATCAATGGAACAAAACTGAAGACCCAAACATGAGTGCATCAGTTACAGCCACCTGATGTCTGACAAAGGTGCCAAGTACACGTGCCGGATAAAGGAGCATCTTCAAAAATTGGTGCTGACAAAACTGGATCTCCATGTGTAAAAGAATGAAATTAGGTCCATACTTATCACCCTTCTTAAAAGTCAACCTGAGGTGGACCAAAGACCTCATGTGAAGCCTGAAATATTGAAACTGTAGAAGGATATACAAGGCACTATCCTCAAGGTAGGTGCATGAAAGGACTTTCTAAATTGGACATAAGTTTCTCTGGATTACTGTCAACAATTGACAAATGAAGTCTCATTAAACAAAAAGCTTCTGTACAGCAAAGGAAACAATCAGTTGTGTAAAGAGAAAGAACACAAAGTGGGGGAAAATATATACCAGGATATATTATTATTAATATCCGAAATATGTGAAGAATTCAAAAACAAAGAATCAAGAATAAATACAAAAGACCCAGTTTAAAAATGGGCCATGTATCTTAATAGAGAGCTCTCAAAAAAAGAAGGAAAATGGCTAAGAAAAACCTTTAAAGTGTTCAACATCATTAGGAATTAGAGAAATGCAAATCAAAACTATTTTAAGAATTCATCTAACCCCAATCTAAATCACTAAGTTCAAGAGAACAAATGACACCAAATGCTGGTGAGGACTTGAAGAAAAGGGAGCCTTCATCCACTGCATAGAGATTACAAGCTTGTGTAACCACCATGGAAATAAGCACAAACAATTATTAAAAATTAGTAAGCAATCTACCATAAGATCTGGTTATATCACTCCTTAACATATATCCAATGCACTCATCCTACTATAGAGAAACTTGAACAGCTATATTGTTGCTGCTTTATATCTGAAATATCAAAACAACCAAAGAACAGATAAGGATAATATGGTGCATTTATACAGTGGAGTTCTACTCAGTGGGAATGAAAAATGAAATAATGGAATTTGCAGGGAAGTGGTGTAATACTACTAAGTGTAATACTAAGTGAAGTGACACAGACTTAGAAAAAGCAGGGATTTGTGATCTCGCCATAATAATCTTAGCTCCAAATTCTTAGACGTGAGTACATATCCTTATATAACTACAAAAGCTGGTAAAATGTATAAAAACCTTGGGGGTGAAGGGGATGAAGAATCTCAAGGGAGGAGGATAGTAGGAAACAGGCATTATCAAGGAGAGGAGGAAAAATGGGTAATTTAACTGGGAAGGGCTTGAGGAGGGCTATACTGGGATGTGAAAAGTTAGATAAACAGCACTTTGATGGCATGAAAAACCAGAGAGACATAAATTGGTTCAAATCCTACTGAAAATACACATACAGTATATGGAGAGGTGCATGTGGGTAGCTGACGGCTGTAGAACAAGACACGTAGTGCCAGACAAGCAGAAACCTCCCTTCAAGTTACTGGTCAGGGTAGTCCAAGAGACCCCCAAATAACAGGTTATTACCACAGCCCTTGAATGCCTCCCAGAAATTGAAGTTAAGACCTTTTTGCTGGCCATACTTCAGACAAAGGACTTGGAGCAATGGATGCAGAATGACCTGGAGGTCTCCTCTGGGAGGAAGAGCTCTCATGGAATCAGAGACTTCACAAGCTTCCAAGGGAGTGAAACACTCCACAGAACTCTTCACTGGAAAGCCTAATCAACAATTTTGATCTGCCCAGCAGATTATTCATATTTGTGCAGTTAAGGGGACTTTTATGTTTGGGAAATCAACCGCTATATAATTGGAATTCAAGGCCTGTTCAATGGAAAGGAACTGTGACACTGAACACAACCGAAATACTAGAGAGGTCATAGACCGTAGAGAAAAACTTACTTTGCCACATTCCTAGATCAAGGTAATTTCTTACTCTATTCTAAATAAGCAGCCTCATATTTATAGACAGTTGTTCCTCTCATTATTCTCTACTAGGTGTGGTGGCATAAACCTTTAATCCCAGCACCCAGGAGGTAGAGGCAGGCACATCTCTGTGAGTTCAAGGCCAGCCTGAACTATAAGAGCGAGTTCCAAGAGAGCTGGAGCTGCAGGGAGACCCTGTCTCAAAAAGACCAAAATAAAAATTCTTTTTGCAACAGATGGGACTATTACAATGTTTCACAACTGGTCAAGCACAGAGAATAAGTGTATGTGAAAAGCTTAGCCCTAAGGAACACATCTTCAATGTAAACCTGTACACGTAAGATAAAAGCAGCTCTCAACTTTTCCCAATTAGGTTTCCTTATGCAGAAGATGGCAATTAACACAGAAAATCACAATTGGCCAATGCAGAGAACAAGAAACTGCAGAGTGCTCATCCCTGAATAGGACACTCACTTCAAACTTCTGCCCCCCAAGGCTCAGGGATCATTACAGAAGAGGGAGCAGGAAGATTGTAAGAGACAGAGGTGGTGAATGACCACAAGGGAACAGTTTTCCAGACAGATGGTCATTTACTTATATGAACTCACCGCAATGGCGACAGGATGCCCAAGTTCTGTGCAAGTTCAAACCAGACAAAATCCCAGCATAGACATGGGGAAGTGGGTAGGAAATCCCACCCAACTGAAGGAACTTTTGGCAACTGATAGATGCTGGGAGGGGGAGAGACAGTCTCTTACTAGAGCAGGACCCTTGTAAGCTGACTAGATTCCATTGGGTGGGTCCATGGTGAGGGACAGGTGGGGACACGAATCAGATTCTATACACTGTATTGTACGTAGTGGTGTATGTTGAACTGGACAGGGAGAGGGGTGAGTTGTGGATGGGGGATGAGATCTACATCAAATTATAGTGTATAAAAATCAGAAAAAATCTCTAAACAAACAAACAAAAAAAAAAACCCTGCAAAAATCATCACCTAAGGGCTGGAGACTTGGCTCAATGGTAGAGCGCTTCTTAGCATGCTCAAGGCCGTATGTTCGTTCACTCTTCAGCATAGCAAAGCAAAGTCTAATTTTTAGTGGTTACAGTTTTGATGGCAGTAAAAGAGATCTCAGATTCAGTGCAATGGATTAGAACAATATACTGGGTATTTATAAGTGGATATTTTCAGTGTTATGTGAATTCCTTATTTCTGTATTCCATACGCAGCTGAAATTATGAATTGGCTCATTAAAGTGCTGATAATGAATTCTTGAACACCTGCTTTCTGTCAGGGTTCCTACTAGCTTTTGGGCTATTAATTAACACATTGTGCTTTTTGTTAGACCATCAATCCATATGCTTTAAAATAAAGTGATCTTTCTAGGTGCCAAACAATTAGAGGCTAATCATCTGTTTTAGTAACTCAGGCTCTGTGGGAAGAGTAGTAAACCTCAGAAGTCCCACCATTTCCTCTAAAGCCAAGGTACCCTTTATGGTATTGGTCTGGAAATGGGCAGTAACACCTGAGACAGGAAAGGAGCAGATGCCAAAACATGATCAAATCACCCGGTTACAGTGTAAGTGTCTGTGGGTCAGGTGATCCTCAGTCTAAACACCATGCGAATATGAAGTTCACTTTGAAAATAAAAAAAAAAAAAACAGAATTATTTACGGAGTCAGTGATGGTGGAACTTCATACCCATGGTATTTAGCTCTAGTGGAATATATTTCTAAGTTCTTTGGTGGAGTGTTCTCAGTGTTTTCACAGAGATTGTATAACACAAGCACATAGTCTGAACTTTTAGGTATTTGTTTTGATCGAAGTTCTTTCAAGAAGTAAAAGTTCTGTGGTACAAATTATAAAAATTAAAATAATAAAAAATTATATGGCGATGTTCACTTTTTGTCACATTTTTTGGTATTAACCATAAGCTAGGCTTTTGTATTGATGTATTACCCCATATAATTCTTTTCTCCTTCTCAAGCTTTGGGTACTTTTCTATCAGATATACCCAGGAACTGTGGATTTGAAAACTTCAGAATAATTATGACATACCCTTTTCATGTTTAGAACATGTGCCTTTATAAACAAATGGCTGCTCCCTCCCATCTTTGTCTCAGTTCTTTCCAAGATTATTTCTCCAAAGTCTAAAGGGCTTTATTTACTTTGCCAATCTTCTTAAAGTCATCAGAGTCATTTTTTACTTTCCTGCCCCACAGGATTGCTTCTTTTAGTCAGCATAGGAATTTACTCAAATTCAAAATAATATTTATGTCTAGAATAGTGTAGCAGTTATTTCAGGGAAATGTCATCACTGTTTCTGAAACAGTCAAAAGATATCATTCCTTGAAGTAATAAACATGAAGAATGCACAAGGTGGGGCTGGAGAGGTGGTTCAGGGGTTCAGAGCACTGACAGCTCTGGCAGAGGACATGGGTTCTCCTCCCAGCACCAAATGGTAGAAAGCAACTGTCCATAACTCCAGTCCCAGGGCATCTGATGCATTCTCCAGCCTCCATAAACACAATATGCACAGGTGTATTACATACATGGAGGCATACACAAAAAATAAAATAAATCAAAGTATTTTGAAAGAATGTACAAAAAAAAAGATCAAGTGTGCTTGTTGGGAGTTGTAGCAGGAGGACACATTAAGATGCCTCAGCAGAGTCAACAGTAGAGCATTGACTCTGTTATAGTCGTGTTAAGGCATGCAGAAACAAGCAACAAGCTTCCTATCTCTCAGCAACCAGGAAGTAAGTCAGTTACCCCAGGAATGATCTGGCACTGCTCTGTGCTTGGTTCACAAACTGTCTGAGGAACACAGGAAGTATTAATAATTCACCGTATTTTTTTTCAGTTCCTTTCTGCACACCATTTTCTTTCCTTTAATGTAAGTTTTATCTTGTTGACAAAACATTTGATTTGATTTGTGAAGTAAGGTAAATCAAATATCCTGATCAAAGTACTCAATTTAGTTGAAGATGCTCAGAGATAAAACTTTTTAACAAGGTAAACTAAGCTAGTTAGCAGAAATCAGTGCACTGTGGAAAATTGAAATTAGATAACATGTCTGCTTCACAGATGAAAAGAAGCACCAAATGTACATTAAAAAAATCCCAATGAATACAGCCTTGGGAATGAAATCTAGTATATGAACCCAAAAGGACATATAACAATGAATGGTGTTCATCAAATCAAAATGCTTCTGGACAGCAGAGTCCTGCATCAGAAGATGCAAAGACAAGCTTTCAGGAAGGGTGGACCGAGGTTTGGATGAAGCCCTGACCTGATTCTAGGATCACAGCTCAGCATTTCTACCCAAGAACAGCAGCCAACAGCAGCCTCTGCATCACGCCCTGTCCCAACAGCTCCGCAGTACACCACATTGGAGCCCGTGTGCCTCAGCACCTTTTGGGGCAGCAGCAAATCCTTCAATCTTCTCAATATAAGCATGAGGTTCCCCAAAGGAGCAACTTCTACACCACCAGAGAGAAACAGGGAGGCGATAAAGCTGCCCCTATTTCATCAATTTCTTTTGCAGTTCATCTGAAACTAATAGATCAATAGTACTGTGATTTACTGATGTTGAGGCTTTGTTCACATTTTTAGATTTGATCCAGAATAAGCAGCTACTACATGGAGACTGCTGTGGTGTGTGGCAGTGTAGTAATTAATATTGGCTGCATTTTCCAGATGTTCACCTGATTCTGAAACTGCATGGATCTGGGAACACAGCATAACAGGTAAATAGCCTGGCTCCTGAGCAAGACCTGCGTAAGAGCAATCTAGTCAACATTCTAGCGTGAAGGGGGAGGAGGTGCATTAGTCCGCACTCCTGAGGAACCATGACAGATGATTTCTGAAGGAGAGGGTGTAGGTGGAATGGCTCTCCATAGGCGATGGCCCACACCCATGAGCACAGGGGCAGTACAAATTGGAATCAATGTGTTATTTTTTAAAAAAGAAAAAGAGACCCAGTTGCCACACCCAACGTCCCTTTTCAGCATGGAAGAAATCAGAGAGGTCGGCATCCGGATTCTGTTCTGGAGATTAGGGTGACTCTTTTCAGAGGGTAACACAACTAAATAGGAGCTATACATTGATTAGACAGTTTAGGGATGAGACCCCCCTCCCAAATTAACCAGACTCTTTCTCAGCGAAGAACTCAAGCTTCCTGGACTAGCCACTAAACACATATCCTTCTGGTAGCCCTGAAAGAACAGGAAAAGAAAGATAGAAGAGAAAAAAGAGAAATACATACCAAGCCCTGCAATTTGATTCTTTATTTCACCAGAATAAGAAATGGAACCCCCCATTTTTTGTTGTTTTTATTTGCTATGTTTTGTTATTGTCATTTTGTATTGTTTCTGTTTTCCTGTGAAAAGAAAAAATATGAAAATAATAAAATAAAATGAAAAAGAGGCTAGAAAATCCAGTTGGGAGGTGGGGGAGGATTTGGAAGGACTTACAGGGTGGACTCTGTGAATATCATAAAATGTATTCTATAAAGTTCTTAAAGCAGTAATTAAAAAATTTCAAAAATAGAGCTGGGCATAATGGCACACACCTTTAATCCTAGCACTTGGGATGCAGAGGCAGGCGGATCTTTGTGAGTTCAAGGCCAGCCTGGTCTACAGAGTGAGTTCCAGGACAGCTGGGGCTACAGGGAGACCCTGTCTTGAAAAGACCAAAAAAAAAAACAAAAAAAAAAAAAAAAAAAGTCAAAAATAGCAAATAGCCAAGTTTAAGAGGTGTTTCTGCCATTGGAGCCCCCTTGTTCCCACTGCAGCAGACAGACCTGGAGCTCAGAGCTGCCGACCTCTGGGTCAACACAGCACTGCAGGGGCCTCGCCAGCCAACACAGCACTGCAGGTCCCCGCCAGCCAACACAGCACTGCAGGGCCTCGCCAGCCGCTGCTTCTCCCCACTGAGGCCAGACGGCCCTGCTCAGCCCTGTCTGCCCTTCATCCCCCCAGCCCTCCTGCTGACTGCAGGCTGCACACTGGGACATGCGGTCTTAATCTTGCCACTCTGATTGGCCCCTGCCCAGAGAGACTGGATGCTGTCCACAGAGGCCTCCATTAGAACACCCAAAGCTTTAGCTGGTATGATTCCTACTGGAAATTAAACTAAATCCTTCACAAGGAAATTGTTATCAGTAAGTGCTTTGCCAATATGGCACCCTGTGAAGCTGACTAGGAATCTGGGTGATTTAGTCAATATATTTTTGGGGTTTTTTTTTTGTTTTGTTTTATTTTAGTCAATATATTTTATTCACATTCCATTAACCATGTTCAGTTTTGTGCCATGGATTAAATACTCTAATCTAGGGATATATTTTTTCTTTTTTTAATTTTTAAATTTTTTTTTTATGGTATGAATGTACTGTCTGCATGTAGGTTTGTGCACCCGTGTTGTGCAATGCCACGGAGGTCAGAAGAGGGTATCGGATTCCCCTGGACCTGGAGTTCTCCTGGAATTGGAGTTACAGACTGTTCTCAGCCGCCATGTGGGTGCTGGGGATTGAACCCTGGTCCTCTGCAAGAGCGTCGGCGCTCTTAACCACTAGGCAATCTCTCCAGCCCAGGGATATATTTTTCAAAGATGTTTTCTTTGATTCTAGCTTTATAAAATGAGAATGACAGAGTTAACAGGTATGGGTTTTATGTGATGTTTCTTCTACAGGCAACAACACATTCTCCAAGAAAATGTCCTGAGAGGCTATTCTGTTGTATATCTGGGAAAGGGACTGCAGAGCGAGGCCACAGAAAGAGAAGGCAATGGTACTCAATTTAGGGGGATTTTGAGTGGACAATGTTCTCCAAAACAAAATATTTCTACCTCCATAATCTAGGAAAACAGCTGTGGACCTTGCTTCCTCTACCCTGATATCACATCTCACTCATACCCTTTGATACACAACAAAGTATGTCCAAATCCAACAGCTTTAAAATAAGATGATTTTGTTTGTTTACAAATAAAATCCATGGGCCATAAATGTGGACAGTGCTCAGCAGGATAGTTGTTGTGCCCTGTGCACCACCATCTGGACCATGTCTCAGCCAGCTCACGTGCAGCTGTGTACAGCAGCAGCTGACAAGAGTGGGAAGGGTTAGGGTGCTTCTCTCCCTGGGAAGTGGCTGAGTGTATTCGAGTTGCCTTTTATATTCCATATAGCTAATTTGACCTTTTCGCCAGCATTGCAAACTCAATTCTTACCTGGTGTTCAGGTTCCTTAGAGATAAAAGCAGAAAAAGCATAAATCCCTTAAGTCCTAGTCCTCAAAGGACAATACCAATTCTGCCTTACCTATTGGTCCAAGTTACTCTTAGCCCAGATTCATGATGGTGGATAAATAGACTCCAAAGGAGGAGATTTAAGGAATCCAAAGCCATATTTTATAATCTACCACACCTATCCACCTAGCTATTCCCTCATCAAGGCAACCCCCCAAATACCAAAGTATAACTCCTCTTTTAATCTGTGAATCATATTATCTGCCTGTGAGAAGGTTCCTAATACCTGAAATCAAAACAGTTTAATGAAGCCAAATGTTTCAAATTAGTGTCTGCCCAACTGTTTCTGCTAGTTGGGGAGGGGATCAATATTAATGAAGAGAGAAGCAGTAAACACTGTTAATGAGGATGAAGTGGGAGAGACTTGGCTAATACAGGGATGTGCTCAGCATGCAGGGAGCAAAAGAGCAGTGGGCATGAAAACCGGAGTCTGATGGACCCATCATAAAAACAGTACCAAAGGTAGCACTATGAGTAAAGATTGGCCAATGATGTCTCACGAAAATCTCTTGGCTCCAAATGAAACATAGAGTCAAAGCCCAAATCAGTTAACTGCTATAACATGTGAAGAATTGATTTTCTTATTCTCAGCTGTCAGACTTGCTACAAAGAATGAGTTTTAATTCTGGGGATGTTATTAAACTCCTTGCTTAACTGGCAGAAAAATGGAACTGCTAGCTGGGTGATGGTAAAGCTGCTGTCCTATTGAATGACACCTGTCAGAGTATGATGAATGACCCCTCTTCCCTACAATCCCCTGTTCTGTCACTCAGGTGAGGCCCATTAATCTTCATCCCAGGCCTGTCAGATTAGGCACCCATGACGACAAAATGTCTTGAAGCATTTACCCACAAGATACAGGAAACAATAAGATCCTCTCATTCTCAGAGCCATAGCGAATTAGCATAATTTATTATGACTTCCCTCCCCCTCACTACCTACCTCTGTACCACTCCCCAAAAGCAAATGGGGACTAGATGGAATTAGACAGATGGAGTATAGGACCAGACTGCCAACTACCAAGCCCCCTGCTGTGCCTGATGGGGATGGGGGCATCTCTGCAAACCAATCACAAAGCTGGCAGTTCAATCACAGAGTAATAAAGGGACATTCATCATTCAATTAGGCACCTGTCATGGTTTCACAAAAGGGAAAACTTCTAACCTGGGACTCTAGGGAGAAGATGCTACAACCAGGAGACAGAGAAATAAATGAAAAAAGGACAAAGTCAATTACTAGCCAACGAGACAAAAGGATATACTTTAAAAATAAGAGGAAAGTTCTCCCTAGGCAAAAATCAGAAAAGTTAGATGACCTTACCCAGATTAAAAGAGGCTAATATTAAAAGTAGTGTGGTGCCCTCCTTACAGAACATCTCATGATTGAATTTCCCCTTTAGAAGCTGCCCAGAAAACTGAATTTTGTAGGAAAAAGGAATCAAGAGGAAAGAGCAATACCGTTACTCAAAAGTATTGTTCCTTAAATGACCAAGACATAAGGGCAAAGAGGAGAAAACCCACATGGACATGCAGCTCTGACACTGCACTGGACTGAGGGCAATGATCACAAATGGCATTCTGAAAATATGATTCCCAGCTAGCCATGAAAATATGAGTTGACAAAGCTGATTCTTAGCAAGAGTATGTGTTGGAAATTGAAGCAAGAATAGGTTTTTTAATGAAAATAAATGTTAAATTATTTTGTTTTTTTATTCAAAACAAAAAACAAATTCGTTTTTATGACCTAATGTCTATTTTCTATCTTCATTCATACTAAGGTTCCTGAAAGGTTTTATCAAACGGGATACAAAAATGAATCACAGGATGTTAATGGTTGAGGTAATGACCACAACCACCTTAGGCCCTATACAAGTAGAAGTCTTTCTCTAAAGACTATTAGGCCAATAACAAATGCCTTTTTATGTAGAAAGAGGAAAAAGTCTTCTCAGGTTATAAAATAACCATAATCACTTTAAAAGGGCATTTTTGTGTCTTAAGAGACAAGCTATGTTACAGAATTGTTGTTGATCTGATAGCATTTATCCATAGACTGTCAAAACTCAACTCCAAATGACTCAAGGACCTCAACATAAACCCTGATATCCTGAAAATAGGGAATATAGGAATATATACACTGGAACTTAGCAGCAAAGAAAGGACTTTATGCAAAGGACCCTGAAAGTGTAGATGCTAAGACAACAAAAGATAAATGTAAACTCATGAGACTAAAGAGCTTCTGTACAGGAAAGGACACCATCATTCAAATCAAGAGCCAATTTACAGAAAGGGAGAATGCTCTACCAGCCATAGCTTTGACTCAGGGTTAGCATCTAGATTGTAAAAGGAATGTGGCTCCTCAGGTTACGGGTTTGCCTAGCCATCATCAAACCTCCTTCCAGGCAGCAAGCTCCAGTGTGGTTTGGAAAGGCCCTTGGATTATGTCATAATCCCTGCATTTGATTTCAGGGAAGAGCCTTTCTTCTTTTTCCTTTTCAATTTCTTTGTTTTCTTCTTAAGTTCATTTTTTACTTTCATTTTCTTTTTGTGAAAAAAAATGTTTGACATTTACTCTAGATAAAATACACAGCTGAGATGAAATGAATTCTGAGAACAACTGTCCAGGATATCTGAAAGTTCTGTACAGAAAACAAAGGCACTAAATGCAAAATTTTTGTGGAAATACTAGACAATGGTTTTCTTAGATTTTTAAGATTCTTTATTAGAGGAGGAAAATAAATGTCATGCATTAAGCCAATCTAAACCAGTGATTGTGTATGCATGTTATATGAGATACACATTCGATATGAGACACACATGCACATATACCACACAATGTACTATAACTGTATTCCACTGAGTTTGTGTTTTGAATTCTCATCTAATGCAAAACACTGTTTTTCTTTTTAAGAATATTGTATTTTAGGGGCTGGAGAGATGGCCTAGCAGTTAAGAGCTCCTACTGCTTTTGCAGAGGACCCAGGTTTGATCCCCAGCACCCACATGGCGGCTAAGAACCATCTTTAACTCCAGTTCCAGGGGAATCCGACACCCTCTTCTGACCTCCGCAGCATTGCACAACATGGGTGCAAAAACCTACATGCAGACAGTACATTCATAGACATAAAAAAATAAAAAAAATGTCTCCTGAAGAATATTGTATTTAGGATTTTTGTTCTATATGTATGTTATGCCTACATATATGTAAGTATATCCATGCCATGCAGTGTCTACAGAAGCCAGAAGAGGGTGTTGGATCCCCTGGAACTGGAGTTTCAGTTGTTAGCAGCCATGTGGGTGCTAGGACTCAAACCCAGGTCTCTCTGGAAGAGCAACCAGTGCTCATAAGCACTGAGCCATGTCTTCAGCTCCAGTACCCTCCGCTTTCTGTTGTGTACTGAGACAGTGAAAAGCTCTCTGCTTTCGTTTTCATCTATCTTTAAATGTAGTTTCCTAACGTCAGTAAAAGGGGTGTTGTGCCCAGAATCACTCCTGAAGACTCAGAATAAGAGAATCTGCCAATTTTTTATCCATAGCCAAAATAAATACATTTCGACCTTCTTGTGTGGAACTTTGCCAATTCTGAGTATGACACTATTAGGACAAAGCACTGGATTTGGTTAGCTGAATAATTATACAAAGAAATGATGGGACACCAGCCAGGTGACCATTTCACTGCTTTGGTGTTTAGTTTCTTCATTTATAACACAAAAGAAATGAATTAAATCATCTGAACTAAATAATCTAAAGATCCTTTTCTATCTAAAACTGCTTTTTTTCTGAATTTCTATCCAGAAGTTGCATTTTCATGGTAATGCATAATGCTTTGACCAGGAGGCCAGCGATTACATAGAGGCGCCCTGCAACCGCAACGCTAAAGATAAAGAGCAGAATCCTGCTAATCATCTGCAGTCAGTGTCCAGCATGTAGCACAGACCACAGGGAGTACCGGAAGAATCTGTGGACTCCAACCTGCTCAACACCTCCTACTGCTTCCACTGGGAAGGGGAACGCAGGACCCAGTCCCAGCTGCTATGCAAACTGCCTGAGCTTAAACTATTTCCTGGCCCAGCAGTTTGCTTCTGTCATTAACATGAAAAGCTAAGTTGAAATCAGAAGTTAATATGCAAAAACAGTAAATCAGTCACAACGTAGCTGTTTTTTAATGTGATCAACACTGCAATTATAATGATTCAAAAATATGAAGCTGGGCTGGAGAGATGGCCTAGCGGTTAAGAGCGCCGACCGCTCTTACAGAGGACCCGGGTTCGATCCCCAGCACCCACATGGCGGCAGAGAGCCGTCTGAAACTCCAATTCCAGGAGAACTCCAGTTCCAGGGGAATCCGAGACCCTCTTCTGACCTCCGCGGCATTGCGCGACACGGGTGCACAAACCTGCATGCAGACAGGACATTGATACACATACAGAAATAAAATTAATTAAAAAAAAATGAAGCTGTATGCCATATTTGTACTACAAAGCTCAAATGGGTGAAAAAAAATTAGCACTTAAAGCAATGGTTCCCAATGTACTTCACACTGTGACACACAAAGTAGTGATTAGAAGCTGAGAGTCTGTCCATTGAAATGCGTATGAGTTTATATGCTCCTAACAAAGAAAAACAAGCCTGCTTCTCCCATCTGTAGTGGCAAGGCTAACCTGATGCACTCCTGAGACTCAATGTCCTTCCCTCATTGAATCAGATTGCTCTGGCTTCTGGGACATATTTTGCTCCATCAGCGTGACATTTAGCTGTTTTCCTGTCCTCCATGCAAGCAATAATCATTTTGCTGCAATGCTGAGTTCCGGTGTATTTTATTGAAGATACTTTAAGGGGAACAACCCGATGCCAACAGTAAGCTGGTACATATCACTCAGCCAAAGGCACAAAACTATGTACAGCTGTGGTCATGGTTTGGCATGTGCAGGCAGTGACAGTGACCATCACTGTGAAATGTTGATGGCAAAGCATATTCCAATCTCAATCTTAGAGATGTGATGAGGAAAACAATATTTTCAAATCATGACACAGGATGGAGGATGCTGACTGGTCTGCAGCAACCAGTTTGGGGCCCCATGTTCTTAGCCTAGCCAAGTTCCCAAGAAGCAAAGACAGCAGGCGCCCAAGAACACTTGCCCCCACCCTCTGTGTGACCCCTACCCTCCCTGTGACCCCACCCTTTGTATGACTCTGTGGTGAGCACCACCTTACGACCTATAGAGAGGGATTCCAGACTGCAGAATTGTGACTAGCTGTGATTCTACAGATTGAAACCATCAGGGGAACCCACCACAGCAATTGGTCTTTTCGTCTGCTTTGCCAAAGCACATTGAAATTTTGCTTGCAGTGGCTGGAGAGATGACTCAGAGTTTAGAGCACTGAGGAGCCAGGTTTTGTTCCCAGCACCTGCAGGGCAGCTACCAACCATCCATACCTCTAGATGCAGGGGATCTGACGCCCTCTTCTGGTCTCGGCAGGCTTTGCACACATGGGTGCACTTAATACACATTCAGGCAAAAATATTTGTACACATAAAATAAAAATATTTATAAAAGAAATTCTCCTTACACTTGTATTAATTATAAATTTGTCTCTAAATCCATGACTGACTCTGGCTTGTTTGTGGCTGGTTTTACATTCTATATGAATATATAAAGCAAGACTGTATAGAAGTAGATACCACAAAATTTTGAGTACTGTGCATCAGACCTGTAGATATCACATAGCCAGGAGTCAATATTGAGCATGGCTGACTGAGTACTTAGGTCCACTCCTTCATTTACCTATTCATTCACCAATTTATTCATTTATTTTGGACAATTCTCTAGAACTCACAGTTTAATAGGGGAGAATCATATGTAAATAGCTAATTACAGCACTTTGCAGTAAGTCAAAGATAAGCTTAGAGTATCAGGGAAGCAGGAAGTCAGTATACACCAATTCTCCAATGCTCTCACAAGTTGCAATTTCTCCGAAGAAGACTTCTATTATCAAGTCTGTTATCCTAGTAGGTTATTGAGAAGAGATGGTGTTTGAGCACAATAAAAGGGAATTATAGAACAGAAGGCTTTGTTTACACTCCAACTAAGGAAATGGAGGGTTAAAAAAGTAATCACACCAACATAAAAAAAGAGGACGAAAGGAAAGTATCAGGAATGCAGCTGGTGAATAATTGATGAGCGGACGGCCTTACCGAGATTCTCATTAATATGATCCTGCAGGTTCATTAAGTCCTATTCCTGCCTTGGTGGGAGAGGCCTCCTGAGCCTTGATTAGATATTGTGTGGCTTTCGCTTTGACATCAGAACTTTGCGCTTTAGGTTCTGACAATTGGCTCAAGCCTCCATCCTTTTGCTCCTATACTTTTTAGAAGCCCGTCTAGATCCCTTCTCACTAATCATGGGCTTCTAACCATGACAGTCGATCCTAGTAAATAATATATCAAGATAAATGATAATTGTTCTCTTTTAACTGTCTCCTAATGAGCATCATAAATTAAAAATTAATATTGCAAAGACTGTATGAATAGCATCAAATCCATAAACAAAGCAGCGGGTATCACGCTTGCAAATGAAAGCTAAACACCTCCCTGTCCTGTTTATCATCCCTGCCTCTACCCACCCTCCCCAGCCCCACCTCTAGCCTAGATTTGCAGACCCAAACACAAGCTACCAGGAATTATATCACAAACACACACACACACACACACACACACACACACACACACACTATTCATGGCCTGCTGTCTGCTACCTACCCCTCTTGTTTAGTGTGTCTTGAAAACCCTGTCCAGAGGTTTTATTTCTTTTCCTTAGCCAAACAGCTTTAGATAGACAAGATAGAGTTGAATTCTGCAGTGCTTGCAATGAAGCCCATCATAGTCAAGTCCCTTTCAAGGTTAACAAGTGTCACATTTACTAGAATCATGCAAGCTCTGTCCTTACACCTTAGAGAACTGTATCTCAAGTCACATTTCGAAGAGACTATGTACTAGGATGTGAGCAAGTACATTCATCTCTAGGTTCATCTCTAGGGTGCTGGCTGTTTATACCACTTTATTAAGTGCTTTTCTGAGTTTCAACAACTTTCTCAACACATATATTAGGATCTATAATAGAAAAGTAAAGAAATATCATTTAGAAGAGAAGGAAACTAGTGGTCAGATACAGCATTCTGAACACAAAGCTTATATTGACCATTTTATGAACATGTTATACGTCACCAAACATTGTAAAGTGTTTTCCTTCTATATCCTTCACAAATGTACCATCACTCAATGGCTGTAGAGACGAGAATGCCTATGCAACATGTTGTCCAAATCCCTTTTTCAGACCCATGAATTGCCACAGTCCAATGGCACTGTCAATTCCACCTATGTAACCAGTGCCCCGTTGTTCTCAGGACTGGGTCCGTACACTGGCCCTACCCATGTACAGCCTCCAGACCACAGGGGAGCTGTGCCTCTCACTGTAGATAAACACATTGCCGTTGTCCCATATAAAATCAACCTCACAAAATTTCGGGTTCAGTTGCTATTGGAGTGAAAAACACAAAGGCTCCCCAAGCTTTCACTTATTGCTGAGTTGTGTATTGAAATTCTATAAGCTCCATATCTTTACATATTCTCTGACAGGGCATTTACTTGTTTCAGTAAGCCAATGACTATATATGATATTCACACAGGTATATATGAAGAAAAGTAAAAAAAAAAAAAAAAAAAGAAAGAAAAGAAACCTCACCTTCTTGGAAAATGAGGTATACAACCAATAAAACGTTGGTTTCAGGCTAGTATCAGATTCCTTTCATTAAGCTTAGTTGTGTTTTTGTGGAACATATATAATAGGCATTGGTGATAAGGTGGCTGTCATGAGACCACTCTTTCCCCAGAATGCCTTAAACCCATCGAAGGGTTGGTATGGTGGTTTGAATGAGAGTGTCCCCACATAGGCTTTAAGTATTCAGACATTTTTGTCTCCAGTTGGTGACACTGTTCTTGGAGGTCTTAGAAGGTGTGGCCATGCTGGAGGAAGTACGTCATTGGGGGCGGGCTTAGTGAGTTTAACAAGCCTCGTGGTCTCCAGTCTTTTTCTCTCTGCTTCCTGTGCTCATTTCGAGATGTGACCCTTGGCTTGCTGCTCCAGGCCCTGCCACCATGCCTCCTGCCACAATGGACTAATTCCCTGGAACCGTCAATTGTAAGCTAAAATAAACTCTTCCTTTTATAAGCTCCTTTGGTCATGATGTTTTATCACAGCAACAGAAAAATGACTAATACACTAGGCCTCCCCAAACCAAAATGCATTAAATCTGCTTCAAAACCAGAATTCCAAGATCAGCAGTTACACAGCTTTATTTTATTTAAAAAGCCACCATTGAAATAATAGAACTACAAACATAAAATTAAATATTTATAATGTTCATGATCACATCTGTCAACATGTTAGAGAAACTTCTGAAAGAACACAAATGCATTCATGATTTAAGAAATTTAGTTCATTAAAAGAAAACATTTGAAGAGACTGCACTTTCACCAGAATCCAGGTACCGAATGAAAGATTGTGACATATGGATCTTTGAAGAGAGAAGAAATCACCACAGTCACAAAGACTTTGTGATGAAGTCCCCAAAACAACATGTTATCCTCAAGATCGTGCACATAATAGACTTTGGGAAATTTGAAGGTGAAAAAGCAATTAAGGGAAGATTTTCTGGTGTTCCCTTAGGATTTAAATGGCCAGTCATTCAGTCTGAGATCAAGAGTTAAACTAGACACAATTCATGGGCCACTGGCCTTTCGGTATTTCGACAAGCAAAGTTAAGTAAGGAATTAAAACACTTCCACAGATTGTCTTGACTTGAGTCATTGAGCTATGGTTACCTTTTTAAAGACACAAAATAAAATAGTATAGACAATATGATAAATTTGTAGTATTTAAATATTAGCAGAATCATATTTGGCATAAGATGCTGTATTTCATCAAAATGTCCATATACATCTTTATGCATACAAATATATATGCATATTTGTATGTATTCATATAATATATATGCTGGTTTATGTACAAAATGTATTTTTTTACTCTGTGCCATATTGAAAACTAATCAGAACTCACTTTATCAGGAATTTTACTTTTGGCACCCCTCAATCAACAACATAAGGAAATGTAAACTAGAGCTTTTATTAAATTCTGGGGTGCTTTACATTAAACACTTATCATTACATTCTGAAATTCATTCTATTCTGGTTCTAGTACAAATGCCTTATAGATTACTAAAACGGAAATGACCTTAACAAACTAGGGAAAAGGGCAAAAGCATAATAAATGAAAAGGAGCTGTAACTTTCATCATTTTAAGATGTATATTTTTCTTTCCTGAAATCCAAGTTTGGAATAAGCAGCAAATGAAATGTTCTCTGTTCCTGGCACACAGACAGATAATACTTTGTACTGAACAAATGCTGAAAAAAATGGTAAAGCAGGCTTCAGGCTCAGCTATTAACCTGTCAGGCAAAACTGGCAATGTTCATAGCACCATAGCTCAGCTGAAAAGAGAAGATTGAATAAGGAAGGCATCTCCTTCAGGGACAGATTCCAGGGGCTCTAATGGATGGCCTGGGCTGGGGCAACTGTTCTAAACTCATAGGTCAGTAGGCAGTCCTCTCATCGCGTCCTATATTTTTGCCTTTCTCTATGTATTAGTGATCATCCAAAGAGTGCTAATTACCTGTCTCAGAAAAAAAAAAGACCTAAAATAGGAAGAAGAATATAAGGAAGAAGAGAAAGAGAACCAAAAAATGGAAATAGCACTTTGAATTTCTTCAACAGTGTGACTAATGCTATAAAGACACCATTAAGCTCCTTGGATCGAAGAGTGTTTTGCTTGCTAATTGGAGACCTCTTTCATTTGGTAGGCAACCCATAATAATTTCCTTATGCCAAGTGAAAATAAAACTAAAGATTAACTTATGAGTTGTGAAAAAGTATAACATAATTTGTAAGATTTGACTCCATATTTGGTGCATAGAAAATGCTCAATAAATATGCCTGCTAAGTGAATCCAGATCATAGTTAAAAGAAGGAACATAATAAGGTGTTAGATGATATGTTAGTATAGACACGTTCTACTATGATATAAATGAGTGTGAAAGATATTGAACATGAACTGAAAATTACTGCTGCTTTCATGGTCTATTTTGTTCACGTGACTCTACCAAATGCCTTGAAAGAGTTAAAAGAAACCAACTGGTTATTAGGAGATGAGGAAGAAATCCTACAGGTAAAAGACAAAATGGGCAACCAGAGATTCATGAAATTGCAACACATTTTAGACCAGAAATATCTTGGCATTCACCACTTGTTCCTCCATCCTTAGGCTCAGACATGCAAGGAGCACACGTGGATGTTCTTGTGAGGCCTGGGTCTGTGGCTCTGTGGTTTCTCAGCTCTGAGGTCAAATATGCCTTTATTTTTACCATGTGAAAGCAGATTCCTACATTTTTTTATCTTGTACAAAATATTTTTAATTAAAATATTTTTAACATTTTTGTATATTTATTTTATTTTTTTACATTTTTTTGAAGTTATGTGTGCTTCATACATTGTTTCTCAGTCCAATCTGGACTCATCTTGTCTTCCATGCCCCCCACCCCACCAGAGTTCATGCACCTGCCATCCCTGCCCTGTATCATTTTCTGATTCTTTTCAAAGTTTTTTCAAAGCAGAGGATTATTGTCCTTTGGGGAACTTTACTGTTTCAGTCAGTTCCCTGTCCCAGTTCCTCTGCTGTTGTTCCCTCCAATCTGTATTGCTTCAACATATGTTATGTTCAACATATGTCACACCTATACTAAAATTATATCATCTGTACACAAACTCTTTATCATTTCCATGTCATATTTCAGGATTCACATTTTTCCTTTTAAAATTTATATTACTCTAAAATATGCCTACATATCCTCCACCCATATACCAAGATTACTAAGTCTAAAAATAAGTGGTGGGTTAATTCTAGAGCCTACTAAGGGATTTACATTGTCAGAGCACAGTTGCTTTCAGGGAAAGGGTATATGATGTTGACGACGTTGCTCTGTTTGCCTTACGACTTGGTGCTTGGTTCTAGCATCTACAAATGAGGGATACCATTCATCATTTGCTTTTCTGGGATTATGTTACTTCACTCATTCAAAACTAGATCCCTACATCTTTTTATCTCAGGAAAGTGGAGACACAAGTAGTAAGAGAGCAGTAATCTGTCTAAAGGACACATCCTCTGTGCAAGAGATTGCCCACTGCGTTCTCACCCATGATAAGGAGCCAGGTCCCAGCACCACCCTTGACCAAACCCCTACCAAGCAAGCCAGGTTCACTTATTTTCAGAAGCTACTGTGGCAATGAGTGAAAGTCTTAAATTTACCAAGTATGTATGAATGACAGAAATGCTTGATGAGCTGGGCTCAGGGAGAAGGGGGGTGCGGGGGTGGGGGTGCAGGATAAGAGTAAATACTAATTGAAGGATATTAGAAGAATGAAAAAAAATTACCAACCCATCCATAAACCATACACTAGAAATGAATGAGGTTTTTGGCATTTGAGACATTTTAGTGTTATAAAAATGTAGACTATAGAACTATTATATTGAGTAATTTATGGGACGAATATTGTAATTCATTGAATGTCATGACTTATCTTTTATTCATATAGTTACTGTTCCATTACCAGAGAGGGAGGTTTGTCAAAGGTTAATTATTTTAAATTGCTCTGGCAAACTTATTTTGATTTGTACAATTTTTTTGAATAATCATATGTCTATCTATTCATACATCTTTATGAGGCTTCTTTTTATAAAATAATATTCTTTGATGAGGCAGTTAAAGCTAGATAAATGCACTCATGTCTTTAAAATATATTCACATTAAGGCTGGATATAGCTCTACAAAGAATTATTATTTTTATTGATATCATACATCTATTTTAGAAATTTTCCCCCAAAAAATTGTAGTTAAAAGATAGCCAAGATTTTGAGCATGGTGGCATGCACCTGTGATCCCAGCATACAGAGTGTAAAACAGGGTTAGCAGGAGATCAAGGTCATGCTCTAAGTTCCAGGCAAGCCTGGACTACATGAGTCTCTGAGTGCCTCTGTGTGTGTGTGTGTGTGTGTGTGTGTGTGTGTGTGTGTGTGTAGGTGAAGTTCTCGGGGCCTGGTTTGTGTTGTCATATTGGCCATCTCTGGGTCATTGTTGGGAAAGGAGAAAATTATCAACATCTTCCCTTCCTCTCTTTCCTGTGCAATAGCCCTTCTGGAAGCAGGACACATTTTATCAACATGAGTAAGCATCCTTTTAGGAGATTGCCAGGAGGCAGGACATAGACCTTCAAAACTGGAAAAGTAATTTTTGATTATAAACAAAAATTAGAAAGGAATCCAGATTCAGAAAGAAAAAATTAAGACTACTACAATGTGTACTTTATACACAGTTTAGTATGCAAATTAACCCAATCCTATCTTCTTCAAAACTAACAGTTTCTAACATGAAGCCTTCCAGATTAATTGTATTTGTGGTGGCTTCTGTAACATTTTTGTATTTGATTTAGCTCTTACTTCTATGGTCTTACTGTTATGCGGTATCATTGTTATTTGTCCTTACTTGAGAAACAAGCATAATTGTGAAAGTGCCTAATCTGAGGTCAGAAGACCGGACTCTTAGTTAAGTTCTATGTTTTTTTTTTTTTTTTTTTTTTTTGTTTTTTTTTTTTTTTTTTTTTTTTTTTTTTTTTTTTTTTTTTTTTTTGTATATTATTTTATATCATAATACAAAAGAAAAATCAAATTATGTTTTTTTAAAGTCAGAAATATGTCAGCTAAATAGCTGAACACTTTGCTTGGGTTTACAGAACTCCTGAGTATCAATTTAATATTTTAAATAATAGCAAATAAGAAAAGTCTCATAATCCATCCATTTAATAAATATAGATATTAGATAAATTATGTGAAATGCTATTTTAACAGAATAGATCATTATCTTCCATGTGTAGATTTATATTATCCATTTCCTATGAAAAGGCCTAAGGCTGTAAACCTTATTGATCTTTTAATTCTTTTATTTTTATCTCCTCATGTTCTTTTCTTTTGGGTAGTTTGATGAAAAGATTTATAAGTTATATTTTTCATGTGTAAAAAAATGCACTTTGGTCACCAAATTTGTGTCAATATATTGCTACAATAAATAAAATTTTATGTCAAGAAAGAAAATAATAATCTACCATTGATCAAGAATTATCACTTTAACCAGTTGTACAAGTGTTATGCACTTGGCACTAATGTTCCTGAAGTGGAATGTGTGTTCACTGCATAATGCTGCCATAGCAGAAGCCACGAGATGTGCTTCTGGAAGAAGAAATTGTGGTTTCATGTGAAGAGGCTATGAAGTGTTTTCTAGACTAAAGAAAGACCCTCCAGGAAAGGGCAGCTTTGTGCGTGTGCGTGTGTGTGTGTGTGTGTGTGTGTGTGTGTGTGTGTGTGCATGTGTGTCTGTGTGCGTTTCACCTTCAGTATTTTAAGTGCCAGAAACACAGTTGACAATAAATATTGGCTCAGTTTAGTGTCTCTTGTAGATCCTATCAGTAAGATGCTAAAAAATCACTTGAGGTTGCCATTAAAGGAAAGAAAAACCGCGCTCCAGATGAAACAAGTAAGGAAAACTGAGGGAACTTAAAATTGTCTAGAATAAAATATAGAGACATTACATATATCACATAATACCATATACAACACCTTAAATGAAGAGGCAATACTTGTAAGAGACTCACTCCTTTTCTGTAAATGGAAATAGAAAAATGTAATCATTCACTATTCCATAAGAGTACTGAGTATAAATAAATTATAAATTCATGTAGAAAGTAAATCCTCATTAAAAGTAGTAGACAGTGACTAATCACATTATAGATGGAGCACAATGCACTGTCTGTCTTTGATTCACATTGTCTCATTAAACAAATTTTCTTTAGTGGAAACTATTATTATTTTGAATAAACTGAAGCCTGACATGGGTAAAACACTGCCCACAGTCACATGTTTGTTTTATCAGCAGAGCATGGACATGGCTGCTATCTCTGTCTTCTTGGTTAGAGGAGTTAAGACATTATCTTGATAATCTCAGCATTGACCAACTCTACAGATTTTTTTCTTCATTGAGATTCCAGGATGCTAAACCTGGTTTTTATTTTTATTTAAAGCCTACATGAAAGAAGCTGATTAATGGTTCTGATCATGTAAAACCTTTGCAATTTATGACTACAGAGTTGTTTGCATAGGTAATATACAAAAGCATGTATATCTATGAAAATATTTAACTCTAAGTCTTCTTTTTCCATATTTCATGGTAAAACAAAGAGCTTTATATGGTGGAAACTCTGAATAAGCAAATAAGAGATTTCAACTTCAAATCAGCATTGTTGGTGCAAAACAAGATGGTGGAGATGAAAGGCACCTGCTCCTGACAGTGACAAAACTGAAGTCACCCTTCACTATCCAGAACAAACCATGCTGTCTTCAGCCAGAGACAAATGGGATATTTCTATTTTTATTTCTCCATAACAAAGACCTTTAAGTTTAGAATCTTCTCCAAAGTTCTGCAGCTTGCTGTTCTGATCACCCTTCATGTTTCTGAGCTGTTCTGGGATAATGTTGTTGGGGAAGAGCCCCCAAGGGGGACAGCTGATTGGCTTTTGGCAAGACCAACCCAACATCTGCTTCAAACAAAAGACATCTGCATATTTCACATTTATTTTTCATAATTTACAGAAGCAACCTGCCAAAATCCAGCAAGGGAGAGTATGCTAGCACATAATTAGCTTAAAGTTCGCTTGCTTTCTGAGTCAGAGCATAAGCCCATGCACTCACCTGGGAGGATGTCAAGGAATGTAGCTGCAGCTTATTTCTGCAAATCTGTCTTGGACCCTGTGCACCAGGACAGGGGACCCAGCCCTGGAAGGCATGCGAGGGAGATATGACCATGCCAGCAAGGATGTTGTGGGTTGATTTTGTCTTTGTTTAAAACAGAAGGTTTCAATGATGAAGGGCTGGCCAAAGGTAGTATCATATATTAAGTAACATTCAATGAGGCAGAACTATTTGCTTCCACTGCTTAGTATTGTGATGGCCAAGGCTGTGTGGATTTTTATTAAATATATGCACATACATGTATATAGTGCCACAAGCATGACGAGGAGTTGTGGGAAGAGTGTTCCGTTATGTTTCAAAGTATCTCAAAACTATTACCAAAAATACTGAAAATGTTATGTGTTTAGTGGGTACTGGTGTATTTGGAATCTGTGGTGGAAATATAAAGAGGACAAAGATGATGCATTTTATGATCATATGATCAGTCATAACACATCTTATTAGAATGAATCCAACAACTGATTTGCACTCAATAAGGAACATCTTACCCATTGAAATTCAAAATTTTACAAGGTAACCATTACATGAAGCTGCTAAAAGCTTTCCTAAGATAGAAAATAAAAATGGATTTGTTCAGAAAGGTTCGTTTTCTTTGTAGCAAAGGAATTTCATTCAACCTTATGTCCAGTAACAAAAATATATCCAACTTTGTATGTGCATATATACATATATGTATTATATATGCACACACATATATGCATACTAGGTATGAAATTTTTCATGATTTCTTAATTCCAAGGAAAAGATCTTTATAGTTAAATCAAAAATTTGTAAAATATTAAGCATTGTTTTCAAATGTTTGTGACATACCCTGGTAAGAGGAGTGACATTTTGATCCTGCTGACGAACTATTATATTTCAATTTTAGTGATTGTCTTGCAAAAGCAGTCGTTCCCTCAATTTAGTGATTTCATTGTAGACACAATGCAGTCCCTATGGAAATTTCTGCAGAAAGACTACAAGTAGAATTTGGCAATATGGATAACTAGTATGTGACAATCGCCTATACTTAAGGGGAATGTGGTTGTGGTAAGTCAGCATTGTACTTACTATTTGTTTTTATCCAGATAGTTGTCTGGTTTGTCTGGGTTTGACTTTAATTTTTGAGTCATCCTCATCATGTGGACCGTGCTGGTCTTGAACTCATGAGCCTCTTGCCTCTGCTTCCCATTATCTGGGACCGAAGACAAGCACCGTCGCTCCTGGCTCTACCTGTACTTTGGATGTTGTTTTAGTACTTCAGTTGTAATATGTGCATGCCAAACTGGTTTGAAATGCAAAATCCAAATTCAACCAGCAGTTAATACAAATATAATGACTTTCAATTATTCAGCATTTTAGTGCTTAAAATTTGCTATTCTTAAACATTCATTGTTTGATTTCCAATGCAGTTAAATTTTAATAATTTGAATACATAAAGCTTTACGGTAATTATAAATTTTATTCTTTTGCACAATAGGGTTTTTTTTGTTTTTGTTTTTGTTTTTTTTTATTTCTGTATGTGTATGAATGTACTGTCTGCATGCAGGTCTGTGCACCTGTGTTGTGCAATGCCGCGGAGGTCAGAAGAGGGTCTCGGATTCCCCTGGAACTGGAGTTCTCCTGGAATTGGAGTTTCGGACGGTTCTTGGCCGCCATGTGGGTGCTGGGGATCGAACCCGGGTCCTCTGCAAGAGTGGTCGGCGCCCTTAACCGCTGGCCATCTCTCCAGCCCTGCACAATAGGTTTTTAACAAAGAAGCAGTGTCCTGTAAATGGAGAAAAGATGGACTTGGGTGCTTCAGACTTAGATTTGAATTATGATTCAATACTTGTAAACTCATGGGATGGTTAACTGGTTGTCAGTTTGACTGGATCTGGAATCAGTTGAAAGAGATGCTCTGTTAAGCACTCCTGTGGGGAATTTTCTTGATTGAATTATCTGAAGTATTTGAAGGGAGAAATGGCTGTCACCTTCTGGTGGTAGCACAAAATATAGAGTATAGAAGAAAGTTTGCTTTTGCTTGTTTACTTTCACCCTTGCTGGCAAATTCATCTATTCTGTTGCAGAAACATTCCTTCACTGATATTAGCAGAAACATTCGTTCACTAATATTAGAAGCAGCTTCTTTGGGCTTCAACATAGACTGCAGATAAGCAGCTTGTCAGGAATCCTCCCGGCTTTCAATGCCAGTTTGGGACTGCTGAGACATCCAGCCCAGTTTAATGAGAAACTATGAGATACCCAACTTCTCCAGGCTGATACAGCCCTTGTTGCTCTCCTCGGTGTTGGACACTATATGGGGCAAGCCAGCCTAATACATCCTTTGGAAAACATATTCATTTGATTGGTTCTGTTTCTCTAGAGAATCCTGACTAGTAGAGCTGAATAGTCTTGTACAATATAAACTTTGTATTTTATTTCTTTCCTCTGCCTGTTAAAGGTAGTGTTTTCCTGTGAGGATCAAAATGTTAAGGAGTGTAGCTTAGTATAGCTAATGTTATACTAAGTATAACTAACTTAGTAGAACTATTGTAACTTAGTATAACTTTGATTTGTCAAAGATTTAAATTTGCCAAAATTTATGTGTCTTTTACTGCAATGCTCTTTGAAAGAAACCTATCACAAGAGACGTGGCAGTCAAGAAGACAAAGGTCAAGACAAGCACCAAAGTCACAGAAGATTGCTATATTTGCATTTGTCATCCCATGAAGTGATATGAGAATTATGTGTTTACAGTAAAAATGGAAAGAACTATTTTCCTAAAATGTTTCCATACGTTGACACAACTAGTGGCATTGTGGAAATTTGTTTTCTTCAGTTCCAGAATGGCTATTTCAGAACTATTGCAGAACTATTCACCATTCCTGATGGGAACCATGAATTCTGGAGAAAGGTGGCAACAGTCTCCAGCAGGCACAGTAGTAGCATCTGCCTTGTTCAAAGAAGGATGATTCCCACAAACCCCCTCCCGGGGTGGAGGAGTGGTGACCAATAGAAGTGTTGGGGAAGCATCAGCTTGTGCTGGGATGACCAGCAGTCAAATGAAGCTGTTTCAAACAAAGCTAATTAGGGGCTCAGAGGACCCAGGTTCGAAACCCAGCACTCACATGAAGACTAACAACTGTCCTTAACTCCACTTCCAGGGGATCTGACACACTCTTCTGACCTCCGTGGACATTGCATAACCCAGGTGCACTAACATACATGTAGGCAACACACTCATACGCATAAAATAAAAAAATAAAATGAAGACAATTAAAACTAAAACCTCAGTTCCCCGGCTTTTCTAATGTAATCATGAAAGGTAGTTCTAGTGAACAGCACTCGACCAGTGAACTAGTTACTTTTCTGTTGTGATACAAACACTGACCAAAGCAACTTACAGAAGGAAGAGTTCATTTCAGCTTATGGTTTCAGAGGGGTTAGAGACCATCACGCCCGGGAGGCATGGTGGCGGGAAGTGGCTGGAGCAGGAGTAGGAAGCCATGTAGGTAGAGGCAGCAGTGAGAAACTAGAAATCCAGCAAGGCTGCCCCCAGTGACCTGCTTCCTCCCACATGGTCCCCAGTGACCCACTTCCTCCCACATGGTCCCCCAGTGACCCGCTTCCTCCCACATGGTCCTCCAGTGACCCGCTTCCTCCCACATGGTCCCCCAGTGACCCACTTCCTCCCACATGGTCCCCCAGTGACCCGCTTCTTCCCACATGGTCCCCCAGTGACCCGCTTCCTCCCACATGGTCGCCCAGTGACCCACTTCCTCCCACATGGTGTCCCAGTGACCCGCTTCCTCCCACATGGTGCCCCAGTGACCCGCTTCCTCCCACATGGTGCCCCAGTGACCCGCTTCCTCCCACATGGTGCCCCAGTGACCCGCTTCCTCCCGCATGGTCCCCCAGTGACCCGCTTGACCCGCTTCTTCCCACATGGTCCCCCAGTGACCTGCTTCCTCCCACATGGTGCCCCAGTGACCCGCTTCCTCCCGCATGGTGCCCCAGTGACCCGCTTCCTCCCGCATGGTCCCCCAGTGACCCGCTTCCTCCCGCATGGTCCCCCAGTGACCCGCTTCCTCCTGCATGGTTCCCCAGTGACCCGCTTCCTCCCGCATGGTCCCCCAGTGACCCGCTTCCTCCTGCATGGTCCCCAGTGACCCGCTTCCTCCCACATGGTCCCCCAGTGACCCGCTCCCTCCCACATGGTGCCCCAGTGACCCGCTTCCTCCCACATGGTCCCCCAGTGACCTGCTTCCTCCAGCATGGCCACACCCTCTAAAAACCTCAAAAGCACCACCAACTGGGGACATAACAGACATTCCACCTACACACCAAAAAGTGCATTTTCTGTTTAGTAGCCCATGGAACTTTCTTCAAAATTTACCACAGGTGAGGACACAAAGAAATCTCTACAAATTTATGGAAATTGAAATATTATCTTGTACTCTATGTGACCACAAAGGAATTAAGCTGGATATAAGCAGAAAAAAAAAAAATGGGGAAAGTACACAAACTCCTGGAAACTAAGCAACACACTACTGAATAAAAATTGTATAAAACAGAAATTAAGAAAGAAATTTAAAATTTCTTAGAATCGAATGAAAAAGAAAACACAGCAAGTCAAAACCTATGGGACTGAATGGAATAAGTCCTAAGAGGAAAATTTCAGCATTTAGATCATTCACTAGAAGATTAGAAATACCTCATATAAATAAATTAACAATGTACCTAAAGTTTTGGAAGACCAAGAAAAAAAACAACAGCTAAAAAGAGTATACAGGAAGAGATAAAGGCTGGAATTAAGGAAATATAAACAAAAACACATTATAAAGAATCAAGGAAATGAAGAGTTGGTTCTTTGAAAAGATTGATTAACTTTTAGCTAAATTAATCAAAAAAGAAAAGACTCAAATGAATGAACTCAGAGATATAAAGGGAAACATTACAACAAACTCTGAAGAAATTCCAAAAACCATAAGTACATATTTTTAAACAAATTATATTCCACTAATGGACACATTTCTAGAGATATTTGACCAACCAAAATTAAATAAAAAATTTTAAACATACCCCTAATGACTGATAAGACAGATGCAGTCATTAAAATCTTCCAACTGCAAAAGCTCTGACCACATGGTTACAGTGCAGAATTAAAAAAAAAAAAACTTTCAAGGAATAACTAATACTTCTCAAATGATTCCATAAAATAGAAAAGGAAGGAACAGTCCCAAATTCTTCCTATGAATCCAGTATTGCTATAATACCAAAATTAGAAATAGATGTAACAAAAAAGAGAGAATATTATAGGTCAATTTCTCTGATGAATATAGATGCAAAATTTCTCAATAAAATACTTGCAAACCAAATGTAAGAACACATCAAATGATTATCCATCATGATAAATTTGGCTTCATCCCAGAGATTCAGGGATGGAACACATTCATAAATCAATAAATGCCAATCTATCATATAAACAGACTCCAGGGTAGAAACCACATGATTGTCTCATTAGATGCAAAAAAGGCCTTTGGAAAATCCAACATCTAATCATGATAAAAGTTATGGAGAATCTAGGGATATAGGGAATGAAACTTAACATAATAAATGCAATATACAACAAGCCTACATCAACATCATACTAAATGGAGAAAAGCTGATATCATTTCCACTTAAAATCAGAAACAAGTAAAGGATGTTAACTCTCTCAATTTTGTTCAATATAGTACTTGAGTCTTAGCTAGAGAAATAAAACAAAGGAATGAGATAAAGTAAATAAAATTGTAATGGAAGAAATCAAATTATCCATATTTGCAGATGATATGGTTATGTACATCAAAGACCCTAATACGCTACCAGAAAACACCTAGAGATGACAAACACATTCACCAAAGTAGCAAGATACAAAATTAATACCTCAGAATCAGCAGCCTTTTATATACCAACAACAAACATATGGAGAGAAAAACAGGACAGCAATTCCATCCATGACAGTCTCAAAAACCATAAAAATATCTTGGAATAAATATAACCAAGTGTTCTAGGTTCTCTTCAATTGATGTAACAAAACACTCTGACCGACATCAACTTGGGAAGGAAAGGGTTTATTCAGCTCACATCTCCTGGGTCGTAGTTCATCACTCAGGGAGCCCAAGGCAGGAACTCAGGACAGGAACCTGGAAGCAGGAGCTGAGGCACAGGCCATGGAGTAATGCTGCCCACTGGCTTGCTCCCCTGGCCCATGCCCAGCCTGCCTTCTTATACAGTGCACAACAACCTGCCCAGGGGTGGCACCACCCATAGTGGGCTGGGCCCTCCCCCATTACCCAACAATCAAGACTACTCCACATATGTGCCCACAGGCCAGTCCAATGGAGCCAATTCCCCAACTGAGGCTCCCAGGTGTGTCAAGTTGACACTAAAGCTCTTTGGCACAGCAAGGAAATGAAGGACTTGTATAATAAAAGTTTGAAGATATTGGTCAAAGAAATTGAAGGAAATACTGGTAGATGGAAAGACTTCCCATGCTCGTGGATAAGGTTAATATATAAATGGCCATCCAACCAAAATTAATATACAAATTTCATCCCACTCCCATTAAAATTCCAATGAAATTCTTCACAGAAATTTTTTTAAATGGTATCACATTTTAAATACAAGCACAAAACACAAGTGAACCAAAATAATACAGAATAATAAAAGAATTGCTAGAGGTCTTCACATCTCTAGTATGCAATTATACTACATAGACATAGCAATAAAAATGGGGTGGTACTGATATCAAAGCAGACACACTGGGCAGTAGAAAAGAACTGAAGACCCAGATTTAAATCCAGACATTTACAGCCACCTGATTTTTTAGAAAGAAGCCATAAATACTCACTGGACAAAAGACAGCATGTTCCACAAATGGTGCTGGTCACACTGGACAGTGACATGTGGAAGGATAAAACTAGGTCCCTATCTCTCACTGTTCACAAAACTCAATTCAAAATGGATCAAAGACCTCAACTTCAGACCTGATGCCTTAAATCTGGGAGATAAGAAAGTAGGGAATACACTGGAACGTCTAGGAACCCACCGAAAAAGGACTCTGTGAGGACTCCTATGGTGCAGGCACTAAGCTCAACAATAGGCAAACAAATTTGTGAAGCTAAAAAGCTTCTGCACATCAAAGGATGCTATCCTTACAGCGAAGAAACAACCTCCATAACAGGAAAAACATCTTTTGAAAATATCTGCTTAAATATTTTATTATTTTCATTTTATGTGTATAAATGTAATGCCTACATGTGCTTAAGTGCATCCGTATCATGCAGTGCCCGCAGGGGTCAGAAGAGGTCCTTGGATTCCCTTGGATTGGAGTTACGGATGGTTGTTAATCATGATGTGGGTGCTGGGAATAGAACACAGGTCCTCTGCAAGAGCAGCCAGGTCTCTACCTGCTGAGACATCTCTCCAGCCCCTGGGCAAAACATCTTTACCAGAGGGAAAGGGCCTAGAATATTTAAAGAGCTAAAACATTAACATCAAAATAATAACCTAGTTATAAATTGGGGCAAAGAGATGAACAGAGAGTTCTCTAAAAAATAATCGTAAGTGGTTGAGAAATACTTTTTTAAATGTTCACTATATTTTTTAAATTTTATTTATTTTTATATGTGTATGAATATACTGTCTGCATGTAGGTCTGTGCACCCTTGCCATGAAATACCACGGAGGTCAGAAGAGGATCTCAGATTCCCCTGGAACTGGAGTTACAGATGGTTCTCAGCTGCTATGTGGGTGCTGGGGATCGAACCCGGGTCCTCTGCAAGAACAGTTGGTGCTCTTAACTGCTAGGCTATCTCTCCAGCCCTAAAATGTTCACTATATTAAACATCAAAGAATTTCAAATTAAAATGTCTTTTATATGTCACCTTACCCCACTCAGAATGGCTAAGATCCACAGAGTTAAAAATGCTGAGTAGCATGTGAAGCAAGGGGAACTCTTATCTACTGTGGTTGGAGCAACACTGTGGAATCAGAGTAGATTCTTCAAAAAGCTAAAGATTGATTCACCACAGGATCAAGCCATGACCCTCTTGGGCATAAATTCCAAAGACTATATATCTTATTATCCTTTTCATAATAGCCAGGCATTGGAAACACCCTAGATGCTATGGATGGATAATGAAGGCATCTTACATACACACAGTGGCACATTACTCAGTTCCTAAAGAAAATGGCCGCTGGGATGGACAGAGTCAGTCTCATGTAAGGGTAGGTTGACCAGCTCCAGTGGACAGGCCCTCTCTGAGGGACTGAAAGGAATTTGGGAACACAATTTTCACTAGATAGGCTACTTCAGAGCCCATAAAATTGGATGGGAGCTGTAAGGAGGAATCGAGATTCTATCAGAATATGTTGTATGAAATTCTCGAAAATTCAATAAAATGTCAGATAATAAGGATAAATTATTTTAATAATTCTCTTGAATTCAATAATTTCTTGAATATTTTCTAAAGTATTCCTGTTTAGATTTTTGTTTTGCTTTGTTTGATTTTTGTCTTCATTTCATGTGATTTCTTTTTAAAACTATAATACTGTCATTAATTCTTTGAGCATCTTCATATATGCATTTGCTGTACTTTGATTATCCACTGCTCACTCCCTCCCAACTCCATCCCACACTGAGCTGAGGAGTGACTGACAGCTACTGTCTGTGGTGAGGGGAAGCAGTTGGTAGTCGTTGGCCTGATCCAGTGGACGGCACTAACCCCATATGCCTATGGGCATCAAAACTTGGACTCAGTGGGTCTTTTAAATCTATAGCAATCATTTACATCTTAATTATTTTCTAATATATCTATGCTCAAATTTTGTTCTCCTTCCAATTCATCAGACCACACATGCCCATTTCAGTCAAGACTGACTCTCTACAACGAAATTCCTGCTTAGAGTCCCTTATTCTCTCTATTTTTCTGTGATAATAGGCAAAACATCTTATCTCTTCCTAATATCTATATTTCACTGGATGACTTTATTGTTTGGAATGTAAAACTTGGTTTTACATGTGTTTAAAAGTTGAACTCACTACTAATCATATTTTTCATCTTGCTAAAAAAGCAATTATGTTCTTAGAGTTGATTATTTTTCAGTCTTAAATTTTTTAATTGTTTTAGATTTTCACTTATTTTAGACACTCTCACTTTACACCCTAGAGTAAATTAAGATGAAAGGTAAATTAAAAGAGAGGAATTCAACATACAAAGTATAAATAAACAAAACACAAATTGCAAGGAGAAATGAAAACAAGGTCTCCCAGACCAATTTGTTAAAGGAATGTACATATGTGGAGTGTTTGCTGTTTTAAAACATTAATCATGTACTCACCCTGTTTATTTAGCCATTAATGCTTTTTTTCCTGTAACTCTGACTTGAAAATGTGTAAGTTGTTTAGATTTCGGACTCAGGCTGAAACTAAATGATATTCTGTTTATTTACACTGCCTGGTATGTCTTGAAACTTCAGAGTTGCAGCCTTTTAGTTTCAATTCACACCTTTTAAAAACTCATTATTACACTGTATAATATGACATCTCAAAAAACGTTTATGACCACCCAATACCATATGCCCAAGCCATAGGCTGTGAAGACAGGAATCTTGAATCCTCCATCCAAGGTCCTGTTCAAGAGATTGCCTACCTGGCCTCTGTCTAAAGTCCATGCATTAGCCCTAAGAAATGTGTGTAACGTCTCACCAAAATCTAAAATTCTGAGCATCTAAAATCTTCCCAAGCTCCAGACAGAATTTTCTTAAAGATTGTTTTCTCAATACTTCTACTGATTCTTTGAGCATTTCACACAATGTACTTTGTTCATCCCTCCCTTCTCCATCCCAACCTTACTACCTCCAGTTCCATGTCCTCTATTATTATTGCTTTTTTAAGTCCTATGGACTCTATTTTGTGTTTCCCAAAGGCTCTTTGGTGAGGCCTATCTCTTGGAACCTGTTTGCCCTACCACAGGGCACACATCCTTCCAGAAAATGGATTTTCCATTTACCAGTAGCTATCGATAGTCAGTAGCTCCTCAAATATGCCTGGCTCTTCCTGCGCACCTCCTCCATCCAGGCTGAGCTTTAGTCTGCCTTGAGTTTCAGCAGGTCTTGTGCATGCTGTCAAAAATGGGTTCATGTGTGCAAATGCCCTATTATGCCTGCACTACTCTGCTTCCTTGGAAGATTCCATCACCTCTGCTCTTACAATCTTCCCATTCCCTCTTCCTCAATGATCGCTGAGCCTTGGCGTCCTATTCAGGGCTGCACACTCCATGGTCTCTTATTCTCTGCGTGCTGACAGCTGCTGGTGTCCGTGTTAGTAACCATCTGCTGAAGAAGCAGCAGTGGGGATGCACCATCAAGTTCTGGGAGATGAGAAAAAGCAAGGCAATAGCCATTATTGTTTGATGGTCCATTATACCCCATGGTAAACAACTCCAAAAGAGGGACTCTGTTCCTTGCTTTGGGCTTTTTATTTGCTAACCTGGGGTGTCTGGTGAGGGTGTTGTGCACCTCCAACATTATAAACAATTCTGTATTGTATATGTACATAACTTAAGAAGATTCTACAGTAATAGGCTTACATGTGCCTTTTTTTTTTTTTTTTGGAAAGCCCTTTAATGTTCGTTATCCTTCTGTGTGATATCCCTCTCCGTAACTCTTCTTCTTCCCTGCCTTTCCACTTTCCACCCTATTTCACTCCTTTTATTTCATTCGTGCCCTGTCCTACTTTGTATCACTGCATACTATGTCACTCCCATGAAGCCACTCCTCCCATGTCCGTACTAACTGACCAACCTGTATGAATTTTCTAATTGAAACACACATAAGTGGGGATTCAAACATCCACTTATGAAAAGAACATGTGGAATTTGTCTTTTGGGGTCTCAGTTTCCTCACCCAAAAGGATTCTTTCCAGTTCCATTCATTTACCTGTGAATTTCATAATTTTCATGTTTCTTAAGAGATGAATAATGGTCCATTGTGTAACTGTGTCATACTTTCATTATCCACTTATCAGTTGATGTAGAGCTAGGTTGTTTTTATTTCCTGGAATTGTGAATAGAGCAGAAATAACTGTGAATGAACAGATAGCTCTGAGGTAGGGTATAACATGCTTTTGGTATTTGCCAAGAACAGTATGACAGGATCCTGTGGGAGATCTGTTTCTGGCTTTTTGATGAACCCCCACACTGATTTCTGAGGTGCCTGAGTCAGTTGGCAGTCTCACCAGCAGTAAGTGTTCCTTTTCCTCACATACTAACATTTGTTCAATGATTCTCAGGAGCAGTGGGGCAGTGGGAGAGGGGGAGTTGGCTTTTATTTTTGCCATTATGACTGGAGTAAGATGAAATCTCAGACGTTTAGTTTGCAGTTTCTTGATGACTAGGGATGTGGAACACTTTCTAAAACATGTCTCAAGCACTTGCATCCAACATTTGCGAACTCTGTGTTTAAATCCTTGCCCCATTTTTTTTTTCCTTTCACTGGGTTTGCTTTTTAAACTGAATTTTTGCAATTCTCATGCAGTATGATTTGATAATTTTAAATACCCTCCCCCATCCACACCCTTTTTATTGCCCTCTGCCCTGGAGTCCAGATAAACTACCAAGAGCCTCATGCTTGAAAGACACTGTCTCTGGCCCTCTCAGAAGCTCTGTTACATTTCCTTGAGCCTCATAGCCACTTCCTCATGTTTATGCTGGAAAGTTTTTTTTGGTTTGAGCCTGCGCAGGGCTTGCACATGCTGTTGCCATTGTGGTGAGTTCATGTGAGTGACTGACCAGCTCTCTGGAGACCTGTTTCTTTGTGGTCACCCAATACCTCTGCCTCTTACAGACTTTCTGCACTCTTTTTCATAATGATCCCTGAGACTTGGGAGGCACGAGTTTGATATACGTGTCATATACGACAATGAGCACTCTGCAGCCTCCTGTTCTCTGCATGTTGGCCAGCTGTGGATTTCTGTGTTAATCATCTTTGCATAAGGAAAATTCTCTATGAGCATAACAATAAGTCGTTAAGACACAGTTCATTACAATAACTAGTTAGTAGAAAAGTACTATTATATTCTCCTCTATGCCGTGTGACCTGTTCAGCTTCAAGTTCCTAATTCTGATAGCAATATCAGGTATGGGCTCCATTATAGGAAGCAGACCTTAACTCCAGTTAAAAAGTGGGTGGTTAAAATAAATAAATAAATAAAAGAGCCTTTAATCCTAGCACTTGGGAGACAGAGACAGGCGAATCTTTGTGAGTCCAAGGCCAGCCTGGTCTACAGAGCGAGCTCCAGGACAGCTGAAGCTGCATACATGGAGACCCTGTCTCAAAAAGACCAAAAACAATGGGTGGTTATTCCCATAATATTTAGGGTTTTATGCTTGTTTTTTTTTTTTTTTTAGTTCTTTGTATATTCTAGAAACGAACCCTCTGTCAGATACGTAGTTCATAAAGATGTTTTCCCATTCTCAAGGCTGCTTATTCACTTAAGTGATGGTGTCCTTTGCTATATAGAAGCTTTTTAGTTTCATGAGTCAATTGTTGGACTTAATGTTTGCACTATAAGAGTTCAAAAAGGCATTTCCTATGCCTGTAAATTCCAGTGTATTCCTGACTTTCTCTTCTGTCACATTCAGGGTATAGGGTTTTAATGCATTCAGGCTAGAGGGTCTTTAATGGATTTGTAGTTGAGTTTTGTGTAGGGTAAGAGATGGGTATCTAGCTAGTCTCTTCTATATGTAGCTAGTCAGTCTGATCAACATTGTTGAACAACCTGTCTCTTTTCTAATGTGAACTTTTGGCGTCTTTACCAGATGTCAGACAGCCAGACTTATATCAGCTTAAATATAGTTCATTAATAATTTTGCATTAATCAAGTTGTCTGTGCTTATTACAATGGTTTTATATTGTAATTTGAAATAGTGCCGGGCATGGTGGCACACGCCTTTAATCCTAGCACTTGGGAGGCAGAGGCAGGCAGATCTTTGTGAGTTCAAGGCCAGCCTGGTCTACAATATGAGTTCCAGGACAGCTGGGGCTACAGGGAGACCCTGCCTCGAAAAAGATAAAAAAAAAAAAAAGAAATAATGTAGGAGGGGTGCTTCCAGCTCTTCATCAGTTCTTCAGGATTGCTTTGGGTATCCTGTTTCTTTATGTTTCCAGATGAAATTTCAGATAATGTATCAATTTCTATAAAGAATTGTGTTGGAATTTTGATGGGTATTATACTGACTCTGTAGATTGTTTTTGGTAGAATATCCATTTTCACAATATTATATATATATATATATATATATTAAATTTTATTTATTTTGTATGTGTATGAGTGTACTGTCGGCATGTAGGTTTGTGCACCCATGTCATGCAATGCCGCGGAGGTCAGAAGAAGGTGTCAGATTCCCCCCTGGAAATGGAGTTAAGACGCCTCTCAGCAGCCATCTGGGTGCTGAGGATCGAACCGGGGACCTCTGCAAGAGCAGTCGGCACTCTTAATCTTTAGGCCATCTCTCCAGCCCATTTCACAATATTAATCATACTATCCATGATAGAAAGTCCTTCCATCTCAAAATCTTCAATTTCTTCCTTCAATATCTTAAAGTTTGTAATAGATGAGTCTTTCACTTCCTTTCTTAGGTTTATTGTGAGATATCTTATTTTCTTTCATGCTATTTTTCTTAGTATGTTTTTCATTTGTTTGTCGATGGCTACTGATTTTTCAGTATTAATATTGTATCCTGCTATGTTCCTGGTTGTGCTTCTCCACTGAGGAGTCCTGGTGGAATATTTAGGAACGTTTGTGTGTCTCAGAAGTCCTACACTTTCTGTTATTTGAGATTTAACATTTTCATTGACTGAATGATCCATTTCCTCCTTTGTCTTTGAGATCTGACATTCTCTCTGCCTCTTGATCCAATATGTTGGTGAGCCTTTCCTCTGAGCTTTAATTTTTTTATTTATTTCTGTATGTGTATGAATGTACTGTCTGCATGTAGGTCTGTGCACCTGTGTCGTGCAAAGCTGCGGAGATCAGAAGAGGGCGTTGGATTCCCCTGGAACTGGAGTTCTCCTGGAATTGGAGTTTCAGACGGTTCTCGGCCGCCATGCGGGTGCTGGGGATCGAACCCTGGTCCGCTGTAAGAGCGGTCGGCACTCTTAACCACTAGGCCATCTCTCCAGCCCTCTCTGAGCTTTATATTGGACTTCTTGAGTTTTCCATTGTAAGTTTAATTTCAGTTTGGCTTTTCTTCAGAGGGTCTCTCTTTATTAAATTCTAATTTTATTCATAAAGTTGTTTTACTTATTTCATTCTACTGTTTGTGCTTTTGTGGTCTTCATTAAGTTTTTTATTCATATTCTCTTTCAGTTCCTTAAACATATTTGTAATTGTTATTTTGAAATCATTGTCTCATGCATCATTTATGCTGCTTTTTTCAGGCATCATTACCAGATGTGATCTAGGCATCTGGAGTTAAATCTTTGGTGGCATTTCTCTTTTTAAATGTTTGGGGGTATTTATTTTGGCTTTATGTGTATGAGAGTTTTCCTGCTTATACAAAACTGAATCTATGTCACGTAATGCCTGTGGAGTCCAGAAGATGACGTCAGCTTCCATGGCTCTGGAGTGACAGATGGTTGTTAGCTGTCATATGGCTTCTGCAATCTGAATCCAGGTCCTCTGGAATATCAAACAGTGCTACTAAGCACTGAGCCATCTCTCCAGCCCCAATGATGGTATTTCTTGGTATGGGTCTCTGATCACACCTTGTTGGGTAGGTGCTTGGATCTTTTTGCTGTTACTCCAATGAACCCAGCTGAGTGGTGCTTGATGTTCAGTCTTTAAGCCAGTGCATGTTAATGTGCCAGTGAGGTATCAGAAGCAGTCTCAGTTCAACTAGGGATAGATGTAAGCCTTGAGCTTGGGAGAAAACCTGTGGGCTTGGAGATTCCTACTGATGGTCTTCTGAAACCTGTGGAAGGTTCACCAGGTTCCACGGGCATTCATAAGGTGTCAGGGGCTGGGGCCACAGTGTGACTGGATGGTGCTCCATAGGAATGGGGCATATGACACCACATACTTCTCATTTGGAAGTAAGTAGAGTGGTCCTTGACTTGGATCAGGGGCGCAGGCCCCCATGTGGCTGGGGAGTGTCTTGCCAGTGGTGTGATGACCTTATGGGGGGTTTCCTGTGTAGACTCCTGATCACAGGGCAGCACTTGTTCCCTAGGCTGAACTGTGAATGAAGTGGTGCTGGGCAAGCTTAATGGATATTGGAGTTTCTCCCTGCAGACTAGGGTCTTAATTCACAGGATCTTGGGACAGTCTGAAGGTTGGGTGTCTGCTAAGCCAGATGACTGGCAGACTGTATCTAGGGGTGCCTACTTGCCAGTGTGGGACAGAGGAGATGAAGAAGGAGAATTAGAATCTGAGAAACCCACCTGCCTGTGGAGCAATAAAGACTGTGCTACCCCAGCTAGCCCTGGAAGTGTGGGACAGTGGAAAGGGAGAGCAAGGCTAAGATCAGACCCCCAGCTGAGCCTGGGAGTGTGATATGGTGAAGAACTATGCTGCTATTTCAAAATAATGGTTTCATTTAAGTTTTGAACCAATGTTTGAGCTTGGAATTATTAAAGTGCCATTTAATAAAATAAGCTCAGGCTTAGATAAGCTTCAGTATCTGGTCCCTGCTCCAGAAATCTGTGTCTAATTAAGATTTGTCATCCACTGGCCTGATTGGCTCCTCCTCACTGAAGCTGAGTCCCAATATGAGCTGACACTTCAGTGAGGCCAAGCTCAGCACTGCCTTAAATGCTGGGCTGCTTCTAGGTGTGCTTGTTCGACTAGTTCTGTGAACTCTGGGGAACTTTGGGCTGGTTTTTAGGTATCCTCTCACTAAATTCCTGAGGAGGGTTCAGGAAGTTGGCCAATATCTAAAATCCTTTCCAGTTTCCAAGTATGATAATCTAAAGAAACCAAAGCCTCTTCCTTGATGTTTTCCAAATATTACATATGGCACATGTCAAAAACTGTAAAATCTTTTTTTAATTTATTCTGCTGTATTTATTTTCTGAAACATAAAATTGAAATATTTTTGCATTTTTCTAATGCATTTCTCAGTAATAACATAGCAATCAAAATACTTTTGTTCATGTAGAACAATTTTATTTATATATTAGCTAAAGAAAACTAAAATTAAATACTAGTAGAAGGAAGAAAGCCTCATTTGTTATCAAGAAAAACTGGAAATATAGCAATTATTATACTGGAAATATAGCAATTATTATAAGTCAATTTCCCTAATTTGACTTAAATTAGTGGTTTTATGTTATCAGTGGATATTAAATATATAGTGTGTGTACATAGGACACAAAAGTATTGCCTGCTCACATATACATTTATGACACTAATCTATCGATAATCTAATATAAAATAAACCATTTGGAAGCAATTCCATTAATACTTTCAGAAATGTCAAAATGAAAATATTAATGTTTTGGAAGTGTTACGTTGACTTCTTTATCCCAGGAAGATGGGTTGGTGACGACTGAGAATAAACAAATAGCCAAGAAGACTCACGTTGTCTCCTTCCATATCTTGAATATGACTGGTTCTTTTTAAATTTAATATTCTAATAGACAAATCTCTATTTTATTGTTTGGCATTATATGATACTCCCTACCTTGTTTGTGTTTGTTTATTTATTTGCTTGTCTCTTCCACCAACATAAGCTCTTGTTTGTTGTAGAGCCTCAGAGCCTACATGAGCAAATGAATGCACATATTAACTTGAAACAGTGTAAAGGAGGAAAGCCAGTCCTCCAGAGAACGGAACACAAATGGTGTGACTTTGAGAAAATTACTTCATCTTATTTCTGTTTCTAGGAAGCAGTCATCCAGATGGCATCAAGGTCAGCATCTGTTGTATTAAAAAGTCACAACTCTTCATTATTGTGCTTGGTAAATGCTTAAGAATGGTCAAGAAGTCTGATATTAAAAATTTTCAGAAATGTTATCAAGCATTAGAATTTATTTTTAAAATTTCATTGCACATTGTTTCAGGTTTACAACACAAACCTTTGAAATAGATGTAGCTAATGAAGAAGCTGAGTGCAGTTCATTCCCCTCCACTGCTACTGCTAGCTCATTGTAGAGACCTTTCATGCAGTAAAGAAATCAATACTTAGAGAAGTTCAAGCAATTTGTCTGTGGATATACCATTTTCTTAATGGGAAGACCAGAGGTTGGACACACACATCTATCTTTTCCAAAACTTGCATCAGTTGCTTAAAACCAACTTTATCCACAGTAATAAATTAGAGTGGAAGAATGGGATGCTGTATTAGTCACTTTTCTGTTGCTGTGATAAAACACCATGACCAAGGAACTTATAAAAGGAAGAGTTTATTTGAGCTTACGATTGATGGTTCCAGGGAATTAGAGTCCATTGTGGCGGGAGGCATGGAGGCTGGAGACTGGAGCAGCATACCGAGGGTCACATCTCACAAAGAGCACAGGAAGCAGAGAGAGAGCAACTGTGGACCATGAGGCTTGTTAAAACTCACTAAGCCTGCCCCCAACAACACACTTCCTCCAGCATGGCCACACCTTCTAAGACCTCCAAAAACAGTGCCACCAACTGGAGACAAATGTCTGAATACCTAGAGCCTATGGGGGACACTCATTCAAACCACCACATTCCACTCCTTGGCCCCCATAGTCTCCTGACCATATAAAATGCAAAATGCATTCAGTCCAACCCCAAAAGTCCCCATAGTCTCCACTAGTTTCAATGCCATTCAAAAGTCCACAGTCAAAAGTCTCTTCTGAGACTCAGGCCAATCTCTTAACTGTAAGCTCCTGTAAAATCAAAAGGCAAAAAAAAGACAAAAAGACAAAAAAAAAATCAAAAGGCAAATTACAAACTCCCAACGTACAGTGGAACCAAATACACATCCCCATTCCAAAAGGGAGGAATAGAGGCATAGTGAGGAAACACTGGACCAAAACAAGACTGAAAACCAGCAGGGCAAAAACCAAGTCCAGTAGCTCCATGTGCGACTTCTGGGACTTGACTTCCAAAGGGCTTAGATGGCTCAGCTCTTCCAGCTTTGCTTGCAACATACATCTCTTTCCTAGGCTGGCACCACTCCCTGTATGCAGCTCTCCTTGGCAAATATCCCACAGGTCTGGCATCTCGAATGTCTTCTTGGGGTCTCCGCTGCCAACCAGACTTCACATTCACAGCTTCATGCAATTGCCTATCAAGGCCTTCTTTATGCAGGGAAACCCCTGCTGTGCTGTGCCTGACCTTGGCAGCTCTCTGAAACCATGGAGGAAGAACTGAAGACCCCTTCACTCTCAAATTTCATGCCTCTAAAGCCAGCACCACGTGAATGAAACTGCCGAGTTTGGCTGCAAGTTCGGGATGGAATCTCTCCTACTTTAACCACATTTGCAATTTTTCTCTGCCCTGGACTTGTTGGAGGATTAGCTGGGTGTGGTCTTGCCCTGAAGGTACTGATTCTTTTGTTTACTTGTAAATCTCCAGGCCTCTCCTTAATCACTTTAGTCTCCTTATGAAAGGGAGCCTCTCCTTCACAAGCCTTGGCCAGACCTTTAATCTTCCTAGTGTACTTTTCAGATCCAAACTGTACATTCTGCATTTCCTTCTGCCCCATTTGCTCTTCTTCACTGTAGATCTGCACAATATTCACCATTAAAAGCCATGCCACCATTTCTACATTAAGCTGTCTTGAAATATCCTCTGCCAAAGACATTAGTCCATTGCTTTTCAACTTAGCATCAGGCAAGCATTTGGGCTGTGGGCAAACTGCTGCCAGACTCTTTATCAAAATATCCCAGTTGCTGCCTAAGTCTTTATCCTCCTCTGGAACCACATCTTTTTCAGCAATGCTTTCTTCCAGGCCTCCACTAGAATGGCCCATTAAGCTCTGTTTACAGTAGTCAACAGCCTTTCTAGCCCAAAGTTCCAAAGTCTTCCACATTTCTCCAAACATCCACATGGTCAGGTTCTTCACAGCCAACACCCTACTCCTGGTAACAAATTACTGTATTAGTCACTTTTCTGTTGCTGTGATAAAACACCATGACCAAGGGACTTATGAAAGGAAGAGTTTATCTGAGCTTACGATTGACGGTTCCAGGAAATTAAAGTCCATTGTGGCAGGAGGCATGGTGGCTGGATCTGGAGCAGCAAGCCGAGGGTCACATCTCACAAAGAGCACAGGAAGCAGAGAGAGAGCAACTGTAGACCATGAGGCTTGTTAAAACTCACTAAGCCTGCCCTCAACAACACACTTCCTTCAGCATGGCCACACCTTCTAAGACCTCCAAAAACAGTGCCACCAACTGGAGACAAATGTCTGAATACCTAGAGCCTATGGGGTACACTCATTCAAACCACCACAGATGCTTTGATTAATTAGCGCTCTAGTTGATGAAAAGTGCAGATATATCACCGATAACTTAATACAAATCAAAATACTGTAAGCAGGCTGCTGAATGGTAATGGAATAGATATCAACTTGAAAATGGGGAGAAAATACCAACAAGAGGCCGGAGCTCAAGCTGCTTCCAGGTGGAACTAACAACATGCGAGTGCCCTGTCTGCCTTCCCTGGTCTCTAGCTACAGGCTCAAAGACTCAAGAAGTTTCCACTGTTTTTCAGAAATTGAGGTTGAAGGGCCTTTTCAGTTTTAAGAATGTGAATCTGGACAACAGAGATACCCTCAATGAGATTTAATCTTCTCTGATTTAGACATTTCAAGGCCTCTGTCTGTGGAGACCACTTTCATCAAAAATGCCCAGGTTGAGTTAAAATGCTGTGGTTGTGACTAAAATAAGGCTAGCTAACACAAACTTTATGTTGTATTTTTTTCTTCTATTACTTCTTTATTTTTTTCATTTTTTAACAATAAGTAATAATTTATTAGTACAAGCATCCTTCATCTAAAACCAATTTGCAAGCAGTTGTGCCCAAACCCTCACAGCCCAAGGGTCCCACCATCCAGCTGGGGGGGGGGGGGCGCTTGTATGTACTATCAAGTTGATCAAATATGTTTTTTATAAACAATTCACAGTGGCTAAAGTTCCCTCCAAACGTTTTTTTCAATGGTCAGTCAGTAAATAGTTTAGGTTTCCAAATGTTTATTTTGGTACTACATGGTCCCAGTAAGTAACTGTAAATGGAAAGGTCGCTGTAAATGGGGGAGCATGACTGTGGCTGATATAGCTATTAACTCATTAGTTGGCATATATTTGTACTTCTCCAGCCTCTGTGCTATACTAGATACCCAACAATTTCATACACATTTACTTATTTATTTGGTGGCTATTAAAAGAGCCAGCCCTCAATCCTAACCACAGTGGTTTATGAGTACCTAAGTCTTCTTCTATTCACATGCATCATACATAATACCAAAAAAGAAAAAAGAAATGGAGAACGTATGCTTGTAAGTCATTTCCATTCTCAAGGAAAGCACTTACACTTAGAAAAACAGAATTTTTTTATGGGGAATTAATGAAGACTCTTGATTTAGCTGCAATTATCACATGCAGGCAATATTCAGTGATGACTGGGCCAAAAATTATTTGTGAAAGGAATTACATTGAATTGTAAGAAATTGTGATTTTTTTCCCATTAGTTTTTTAAGTGGTGAGAAACCTATCAAAGAAAATGACAAGTTTTATGACAGCTAATGCTCCATGGGTATGAGGTTCCAAGAACACAATGCCTGAGCCTCTCTAATTACCTAGTCAACAGATGACAGGTAAGTAGGTATTGATAAAGCATTTCAGTTGCTTGAAGCATCTTGTGAATTCATCTCACTTCAAGAATGTTGAATAGGAATTTGACACTCTGAGAACCCTTCTGTGGGACATCTTTCTAACTTCAAATTTAGAATGTTGAAAACTATTTTCCCTTTTTAAAGAAAGAAAGCTTGTATTGCCTCACTTTCAAATTTAATTAATAATTAATTTATCTTGTGAAATGAAAAACTCATAGCCTTCTTTTGTTCTCATGTTTTCAATTAATTCAACGACATGCATGTCAAAGAGCTCATGGTGGGTAAGGATATAACATATAGAGAAGCTATGAATAAAACATAAGGCTACAATTGTTACTGAAGGTAAATAATTTTAAAATTGCATATATGAAGAAGGGTTGGAAAAGACTATGCCCAGGGAGCTGAATCAAGCACCACTCTGACAATGAGCACTAAGAGTTCTGGATCCTAAAATGGTCTTAAAGTTCTCAGAACTCCTGTAAAACTCATCTCTAAAAAGTGAGCAGAGCTCAGCCTGCACCTGAGACTCAAGGCAGTTTTAATAGGATGCCTTTACAGCCCAGACCTGGCACAGATCATAGTAAAGAGCCCAGCAGCTGTGGCGGGGAAACTGAATTGGTGCAGACTTCCTTGACTTATTTTCAGAGTTTTCAAAATAAACATTTTATGTGAAAATAATTGCACAGCAATTCATTTCTGTGGTAAACATGGAGTGTCTACTGAAATCAATGGGGATAAGTCAATGCAAGAGTCGTTCTTCTGCTGACTTTGCTATTATTTTATACAGAAAAGGGAAATACTATGTGTCCAGAGTACACTGATCCCGTGCAACACATTTAACAGTGTGCACAGGGTCCTCTCTTCATATGCAGCTTTGTTAGGGTGTGCAAGGGACTAAATCTGCCTCAGAGACATACAGGCTCATATCATCTCTGTCCAGAGACATACAGGCTCGTATCATCTCTGTCCAGAGACATACAGGCTCGTATCATTTCTGCCTCAGAGACATACAGGCTCGTATCATCTCTGCCTCAGAGACATACAGGCTCGTATCATCTCTGCCTCAGAGACATACAGGCTCGTATCATCTCTGCCTCAGAGACATATGGGCTCGTATCATCTCTGTCCAGAGCCATACTGGCTCGTATCATCTCTGCCTCAGAGACATACAGGCTCGT